>JBBBWG010029976.1:7459-126294 GCA_037176905.1 Azolla pinnata
AAGCTGGGAAGTTTACGTTTGCTCGAGGAGGATGGAAACCATGAAAGCCAAATGCTGTTAAGCTGGAAACTCCAGGAAGATGGAAAAACCGTTAAGCTGGAAACTCCAGGAAGATGGAAAAACCATGAAAGCAAAAATGCATGAAAGCAAAAATGCTATTCTCAAAATCAATGGAATAAGCTGGGAAGTTTACTTTTGCTTGAGGGTGGAAGCCATTGGAAGCAAAATGATGTATTATTCAAAACAGAATAAGCTGAAAATGTTTCTGTCCCTCGAGGAGGGTGGAAGCCATGAAAGCAGAAATGCCAATTCTCAAATGGAACAAGCTCGAAATTCCTGGCCATGGAAGCGAAATGCTGTTTTCAAAGCGGAAAAAGCTGGAAATTCCTCTTTCTTGAAGAGGGTGGAAGCCATGGGAAGCAAAAATGCAGTTTTCAAAGTGGAATAAGCTGGAAATTCCTCCTTCCTTCCTTGAGAAGGGTGGAGGCCAATGAAAGCAAAGAAAATGCTGTTTCTCGAAGCGGAAGAAGCCGGAAATTCCCTCTTCCGCGAGCAGGGTGGAAGAGCCCTGCAAGCGAAACACCGTTTTCGAGGGGGAATAACCAATATACAACAACCTGCGTGATTCGTCCGTTCCTTTCTGCTGAATCATCACCCGAGCCGTAGTTTCGATATCGACAAAGAATCGGTTCGAAGGCACTACTGGCATGTATAAAAAAGAAAAGAAGAAGCACATGGATCAACAATTCATATACAGTACAGGGTGACCAGGAATTCTGTATCGGAACATGCCAATGTGGTATCGGTGATAAGCCAGTGGAGCCTAGGGCAAAGGATGTTATGCTGGCTCACTCACACTTCTGTAGAATGTATTATTTCGATCTGATCCACAAACCAAGGCATGCAATTCTTTTTTTTTTCTGGTTTTCTCTGCTCTTTCTTCCCCATCTATTGGTCTGTTTGTTGATGTATCGATCTACTGGCTTTTATAATTGAACATTTGATTGCGCGTTTTCTAGCGGTTTCCTGCCATCTATCGGTCTGCTTGTCGATGTATCGATCTATTGGCTTTTATAATTGAACATTTGATTGCGCGTTTTCTAGCGGTTTCCTGCCCACTCTCAGCATCACTTATAACTGAACGGAAGGAATCATTGGGAGAGGGAATCGAGCACAACGATGAATTCCCTCTCTCTCTCTCTCTCTCTCTCTCTCTCTCTCTCTCTCTCTCCTCTCTCTCTGTGCATCGGATTCGTACATAGATCAGCAGGAAACGATCGAACGAAACGGAGGGTGCAGATCGGAACAATAATAAGACAACTCCAGATTCGATCGATCGGATCGAATCGAAAGCCCTCGGAAGCTTCAGATGATTTTTGGGTTTTTTTTTTGCTTTATAGAAATTTGCACCTCCCCAGAGATAATAAGAAAAGCTCATCCTCCAGATCTTTCTTCCTTTCTCTGCTTCTCTCTCTGCCTCTCAAATGTGTGTGTGTGTGTGAAATAATGAAAGAAAGAAAATAAAAAAACAAAGAAGCAAAAAAAAACAACAAATGATAAGTGTACAAAAGAAGAAGAAGAAGAAGAAGAAGAAGAAGAAATAAAAGACTTGCAAAATTTGGACTCTGTTTTGGAGTATATTCTCTTGCTCTGTTCTCTTCTCTTCTCTTCTGTTCTTACACTCTGCAGCTTCTGCTCCATCGCCATCGCCATCGCCATCGCCATCCTGGTAAGTGCATTCTCTGTTGCTCTCCATCCCTTCCTTGTCCTTCCCTTCGCTCGCTCGATCGATCGATTGCTTCCTTGCATGGATCCGTGTCTCCCTCCCCTCCCTCCCTCCCTCCCTCCCTCCCTCCATGAGAGGCCACGACGTCCTCCTCTCGTCCTTGGATCCGCGGAATCAAGGGGGGGCCCTCCATCTCCTCCCTCCTCTTCCTCCTTCTCGCGTCGAAATGCATCTGCCCTCGCGATGCCGCCCGCCTTCGTCCGTCGTCGAATTTCCCCTTTCGTTGTTTCGTCTTGTGTTCGCATCCACGTGGTTTCGTGGTGTTTGTTGCCTCCTTTCAGGTGCATCCGTTTCTTGCCGGGCTTTCTTTCTTTCCTTCTTGTTGTAGAGATGCATGGAAATCCATGCCAATCTCCATCCTTTCTGGACACGTGCGAATTCATGCTGGTTTTCCTCTTGCGAAGATCGTGATCTAAGATCACGATCCTCCCTTATTTCGGATGCATGCAAACTCTGGAACGTTCCATTTCCATCCATGGATAGAATTCGCTTTGTTTCCTTCTTCCGCAATGCACCTGTCAGCTGCGGTTTACAGTGTCTCTCTGATCTTTTCCCAGAACAAGAAGCTTGATTGGAATCACCATGGTGAGTTCATTCCAAATATGCAAGCAGGCGACTACACCATATGATGGGCAAAAACCTGGAACTTCAGGGCTTCGGAAAAAGGTGTGCTTTTTATTGTGTTCCTGTGTGCTCTCCCAACCTTTGTTTTCATGGATGATTTTCGCACTCTACGGATGTATCAAAATCGAATATTTTATTTTGCCTTAGATCTAAATCCCATGAAAATACTAAAATCTAATTAGGAGGTAACATTTGATGAGTGTAGCACAGGTTAATGAGAGATCAAACAAGAACACCACTTTTTAGATGGATATTCGCACATACTAATAGATCCACGTAGATACCAGCAACACATGCGATCATATATATTCTGTAATGAAGATCATGGTGTCCATTGATCTAAGATGGATATCTGAACCCACGACTTGCTGCTAGTCTACTAACTGCCTGATCATTTGCTCTACTTTAGAGAGATTTATGCTGCTGATCAAATTTTTGTGCTATGTTTATCCAGGTCACCATCTTTCAACAACCAAATTACCTCCACAACTTTGTTCAGGCAACATTCAATGCATTGCCTGCAGAGAAAGTGAAAGGTCGGAGTCTTATTATTGATAATGTTTAAAGTACATTGCATACATATGTATCTGATAACGGTCAGGTTATGTAACAACGTTTCTATGCTAGCGTCTGATGTCTAATTTCTAATGCATGAGTGTCAGACTGTTTCTGACTGGAACTCCTGATGGAGGTCTTAGTTGGCTTCTGAAGATAATATTACATACCTATAATTATTTTTCATGCATAGTACAATGCATATCATGTTTCAGTCTCATGGACCACTTGGCCTTACATTCTAAAGGAGCAAACACCTTGAGTAGAATCACGTCTCTTTAGGATGAATTAATGATTGGGTACATCATTTATGAAATTCCATCATCACCTAACAAAATGAGGCGTCATAAATGACAAGAATCTGTCTTATCTTAAGAACTTCTATAGACGATTGTTTGCCATGTTTTAGATTTCTTACCCTAATGCCAAAGCTATTGTGCATTTTTCTGGTGCTGCCCATGAAATTTTTATTATCATGGTTTTGTGATATAGTCAGCCACTTTCATCCAGAAGGAAAATGTTCTGTGACTAGATGTTGCTGATGAGTAGCATATAACTGTGCTAATTAGGTTATTTTAAAATCTTCTTCAGGTTCAACAATCGTTGTGTCTGGTGATGGAAGATACTTTTCAAAGGATGCTATTCAGGTCTTTCGCTTTCAGACAGTAGATAAATTTAAAATTTGATATTGAGTTACTAGTGAGGCTCTTAAATTTATTCCGATTTGCAGATCATAATAAAATTGGCTGCTGCAAATGGGGTAAGCCAAGTTTGGATCGGACAAAATGGGCTATTGTCGACACCTGCTGTTTCAGCTATAATTAGAAACCGTTCTGGTCCTCATGTAAGCAAAGCAGCCACCACTATGTTATAGATGGTTATTTATTTATTTATTGCTAATGGATTCGTATCACAGGGTGAGAAGGCTTATGGTGCTTTCATCCTCACTGCAAGTCATAATGCAGGTGGTCCCCATGAGGTAACACTTCATATACCAGTTTTCAACTGTACAAAAGTGAAGTGTCTCCCATAGCATATCTTTTATGGAACATGACTCGAGAAGCATTATGTATGATTGCAAGTTTAGCAATGTCACGTATAGAGCTAAATGTTTGACTCGTAGTTAAACAATGAAGTTTGTCATTGATTTCTTTTTTACTGTGAATTTCCAACATCATAACTATCAAATGACTCACTAAACTGTAATGTTGTTATGCACCATAGATGGATCAAATGAAAGGTAAGTTTACACATGCCATCCAGTATAAACCGCAGAAGACGAATAGTGTTAAGAAAGCAGGAAATAATTCCTTAGCTTTTGTAAATCTATAAATCGAACATCATTATCATTTTGGAGATTTTTCTTTGGAGGATTTCTGATAATACACTCTAGGTGTGAAAAATTAATGTATGTGCATTTCTATGGCAGGACTTTGGAATCAAGTATAACACTGAAAATGGAGGACCGGCTTTAGAAGCACTTACAGATAAAATATACGAAATAACAAAGACAATCACAGAATATCAAATAGCAGATGGTATTCCTGAGGTACATTGACATCTATAAAAGACAGGACATTGTTAATACAATTTGGCTATCAAGGTAGAGTTTGTCAGGATTGTGTGACTGTAATGCTAATTATTACCATCAATAATTGGTGTATGATTGCAGGTAGATATATCACAGTGCGGAACGTCCTCGTTCAGTGGTCCTGATGGCATTTTTAGTGTAGTTGTCTTTGATGCTACTGAGGATTATGTGAAGTTGATGAAGTGAGTCGGCTTAAAAGAGAGTACACTGAGAAATCAAAAAAATTTCCTTGCTTACATGCTTCCTCTATTTTATAGGACTATTTTTGACTTTGAAGCAATCAAAAACTTGCTTTCTAGGCCGGATTTCTCCTTTTGGTAGGTTTCGTTAATCTGTGAATACATTGCAAAGTAAGCAGGTTCCTTTGACACGCATGGCTTGTATGCTCTGTGTTTTTTGATGTTTGAACAGTTATGATGCCCTGCATGGAGTTGCGGGAATCTATGCACAAAAGATTTTTGTGGAGGAGTTATCTGCTAAACCGAGTTACCTATTGAATTGCACTCCTAAGGTTTTTTTTCCCCCATTTTATTTTCTTTATTGGAAATGATTTCTTTGTTCATATGCAAATTTTCATATGAATATTCAGGAAGATTTTGGCGGTGGTCATCCTGACCCAAACCTGACATATGCAAAGGAGCTAGTCCATCGCATGGGACTTGGTAAGACAGCACCAGAAGATGAACCTCCTCTATTTGGTGCAGCAGCTGATGGTGATGCTGATAGAAACATGATTCTTGGAAGAAGGCAAGCTCTTTGTTTCAGTTTCTCACAAAAGATCGTACGTACATAAAATTCTGTGCATGTATCAAGTTGTACTGCAATTTATTTGCAAAAGTGATGTGCATTATATGCGTGCATGTACATACTTGATATTGTGATAGCATACTTCACCACCGTGATCCTTGAAGATTGACGTTGGGTTGGCCTTTCAGATTCTTCGTGACGCCATCTGATTCTGTGGCCATCATTGCTGCAAATAGTGTTGATTCTATCCCATACTTCTATGATGGACTAAAGGGTGTTGCAAGGTATCGGAATTCAGTCTCATCCATTTAACTTCCTTGGGAAGTTGTCTTTTCAAGCTAAAATTGGTTGCTCTTTGCCAGGAGTATGCCCACCTCGGCTGCATTAGATGTTGTAGCCAGTGCGCTAAATCTTAAGTTTTTTGAGGTAAGGGTATGAGGTCTTTTTGTGCATGTCATGAGATTACAGTGCACTTTATTAAAAATGTTCCTACAATTTTTTAATAGGTTCCAACTGGATGGAAATTTTTCGGAAATCTCATGGATGCGGGAATGTGCTCTATTTGTGGAGAAGAAAGCTTTGGGACTGGTGCATGCATAGTTTGCAGGGCTATTATATGACATTATTCTACATCCTTTCTGATATCTAACCAGTCTTCTGATCCCTTCCAGGGTCTGACCATATAAGAGAGAAGGATGGAGTGTGGGCAGTCCTTGCCTGGTTTTCGATTCTCGCTTTTAAGAACAAAGATGTGCCCATTGGTGGGAAACTTATAACTGTGGAAGACATTGTTCGGCAACATTGGGCGGTTTATGGGCGTCACTTTTACACACGATATGACTATGAAGTGAGTTGATGTCTGAAAACAGCTTTAATTACTGGCTGAAGTGTAAATGTATGTATCAAGGGCTTGATTTTCATATCACGTTGTGTTGTAGAATGTCGATGCAACTGCAGCAAAGGATTTAATGGCCCATTTAATCAGTCTGCAGTCATCCATCGCAAATGTGAACAGGTAACAAAATCTGGAACCTTGTACAAATGAGTAGAATGAACTTCTTTTGGTTTTTGAGGCATTCGTATATTTCTCTAAACAGGATAATTAAAGAAACGAATGCGGCAGTTGCCGATGTCGAGAAAGCAGATGAGTTTGAGTACAAGGATCCCGTGGATGGATCAATATCCAAACACCAGGGCATACGGTTCTTATTTGAAGATGGGTCTAGGCTGGTGAGGGATGCATTATCAGCTGCAGTTTGGTGGCTCAGCATTTCATGTTTTGTTGAAGTTTTCTCTGATGCTGGCTGCCAAATGCAGGTTTACCGACTCTCTGGTACTGGATCTGTGGGCGCGACTATTCGCGTTTACATCGAGCAATACCAATCTGATCCCTCCAAAATAGGGATCGAGTCTAGTGTTGCGCTCGCCCCACTGGTAAAATAACAAAGAGCAAAACACTTAGATTTGATGCTATATATCAGGTGTTCTTTTAACTGGTTCTCTTTTCTGCATATGTTGTTGATTATGCTTGCAGGTTGAGATAGCGCTTAAACTATCAAAGATCGAAGAGTTCACCGGACGATCAAGCCCTACTGTCATCACTTGAGCGCATGTACCCCTCTCAATAATAAAAGCTTTCATCTGGTCTTCAATAAATATTGTATTGTCAGCAGGTGCCATTAGCATCTTTTTCACCAAGGGACAAGGTCTCATTGTTCAACTGAATGTAGCAACTGAAAAAGCTGTATCACAACTAATTGATCTTCGGTCAAAGCAACAAAATCTAGGATACAATTTGTGTCTGCTCCATCATCTGACTGCAAGTCCAAAGTTTTGTGCACTTCTTGGCTCTTTTCTGATCGTCATCATCTCCTTATAGAATTTTGATACCTGTTATACCTGTTATAATAGAATTTGGTATAGCAGGTATATAATTGTATGATATCTGTTATACCAAATTTTGATTTATAAGTGCTGCACTCGTACAGTTGGGCTATATATCAAATTCCAACATTAGAAGAGTTACATTGATCTTCAATTTCTACATCCAACAAAACGTGCAGACGAGTATTAAGCTGCTATAATCAGAACGAAATCCAATTGGATTTAACAATAAGGGGATGCATACTGGAAAAGAAAACAGAATGCTAAAACCAAGACACTAGGAAAGGGATGATTTATTTGTAGTGATTTTTAATTTATGTATGAGGAGATCATAATGCAGGCCTAATTTACAGATAATCAATGTCAGCAGGAAGCTCAAAATTGGTGAATGCCTCCAGGGTACAATTGAAAAAGAGTTTCTTCTCATAGCCTTTGTGTGTTCTACAAACAATTGTCAACTATTGATTGAGTGGAACACAAAGGCTAACAAAGAAGTTAATACGCCTACAAGGTTAATCAAGTAGAGCTAACCATGTTCTCCGATATGGCACATACTCTTACATACAGTTGTGTTCCAAGTCTCAGCAACATTACGCCAAGCTATCCCCCACAACAACGAGTCAATACCGCTTCAAAATTTGCAACAGAAGCTGGGCTGCAGAATCTTTAGCTTTTTTAACACTAGGCATGGGCTCACCCACGCACTCATCAGTCCAGCCCTTTTCGGTGGTGTGGATTTTCACCGAGTATGTGAATCGTTTAGCATGAGCAGGGCCTCCTTCACTGACACACCTATGTATGATAAGAAAAAACATCCACCTCAAACAATAAGTGCATTATACCTAAAAGATGTAACAAATACAGATCGGAGAAACCACACAGTATACATTTGTACTGTTGAATAGAATGCAAAGATTTATGAGACAAGACTATCTTTTTTCACATGATTTATAGCATAGAGAAGCTTCACCTGTAATGTGGCATGGGCCACTGTTTTTTCAAACACGTATCATTCAACACCTGTCGTGTAAATATTTGGTTTCCCTTTTTTTTGGTATCTTCAGTCTCCCCTGCTGCTTCAGCAGCTCCTTTTAGATCTACCTCTTTTTCCTTTAATTTAACTAAAGCATTTCGTGCAGCAAGCTTTTGAGCCATTTTCTTCTGTGGGTTTAGGGCAAGACCCACTTGTACACCATCAATATACACTTCTACAGTAGCCATGTTGCCTGCTCTCGAAGATTTGTACTCCAGACCTTCAGCTTGCTGTTGACACCTTTCTTGGAGTTCCCGCACTGGATGCATTGGAAGAGTATCAGGTGTTACCATTGGTTGCAACAATGGTTCAAAAACCTGTCCAAAGTTTGAAAGAGCCTCAGAAAGATGGAAGCCAGATTAACATATGGAGAATGCCAACTTAATTGACAGTTAGAAAAAGACATTGACCCCACAAGAATAGAGACAGTTAACTGACCTGCCATATATCATCTGCACATAGACCATTGTCCAGGAAAATCGCACCAGCAATAGATTCAACAATGTCTCCAAGAACTTTAGGAGCTTTGAAATCTCCCAGCCCAAATGAGTTGACTCCAGGCTTATCCAATTCTAATGTTATATCTTTGACAAAGTCGTGTATCTACAAAAACTCTCCCAACATTAAAAGTCATTCTAGAAAGGAAACACAAATTACTGTGCTTCACATCGATTCACCTGTCTCTCTAGAGCTGAGGATCCATGGCGCAGATGCTTATGCAATCCATGTTTTACAGCAACTCGAGCAAAATTTTCATTGTTGACAGCAGCAGCTCTTAGATCAGTTAATCGACCTGGTGGAAGGTCAGTATATGAGAAGAAAAGATGCCGTGTTATTAGATGGTCCAATACAGCATCACCAACAAACTCAAGTCGCTGATAGCATGGCACACCAGACGCAGGACGTGAGGCATGTGTTATTGCTTCAACAAGAAGACTTCTTTCTTTGAACTCATAAGCTATAGACTTCTCAAGCTTATCAAACTCTATGCTTCTGAGGACACTATCGGGGACTGTGCAGCCAGCTCTGGCCTTTGCCCCATCTTCCGGATCATGATCAGATGGAATACCAATCCAATTCATTAAATGGCTTGCACCCTTTGGGCCACCTTCAACGTAATACACCCCAATCAAAGCTTCCACTACGTCAGCTAGAGTTTTGCTTGACAAAACCCTATAAGAGCTCATATCTCCCTCAATCTCGCCATCCTCTGTTATAGATAGAGTATCAAAGTCATCATCGACATCATCTATTTTGACGTCTTTTTCACTCTTTTCTGCTCCAAACAAAGGATCTTCATCCTTTGTATCCTCAGTAAAAACAGGTGGCACCCCTGGAGCTGTCCATCGGCATGGTGCAAAACGGTCTGCTTGAATGTATGCTTGCAACCCTTTCTGCAGAGCTTTCTGATAAAGAACCATATTGCTGACGTTTTGCTGCCTCATACGAGTCAACTGTCCTTCATGTTTTTGCGGGAAACGTAGGAAGAGCCAACGACTGACAACCCACTTCAAATATGCATCACCAAGAAGCTCTGCACGCTCATAGCAAAAAGTCTCTTGACAGGAAGCTGCAGTCAATGCCTCCAGAACCTACAGCCGTTGCAACCTTAAATCAGGTGAGTATGCTTCAGATCAATAGAGGAAAAAGAAATGTATGATTCAGTTCATAAAGAAATTACTTTCAGTGCAGGAATATTATAGCCAATCTCGTGCTTGAGTTGGATTGCCAGTAGCATGCTTTCAACCCTTCTCATAATTGAAGGCAGACATTGTGCAGACCTAACCAAAGGTCCAGGTAATGGATGAACTACACATAACTCTGGTGGAAGCATCACATAATACGTTTTGTCTTGCCCTTCAGTATTATTTGCTGCACTTTCCCAAATCGGGTAGCAAACCATAAAGAACCATTTTTAGAGATACTACAGAAAAAAACTCTTATGAAGACATACGAATAGGAGATTTACATTCAATTGCTGTATACCTTCTGTGGACTCAAAACGAGGTGAAAGAAGATTTTTGCAGTGTGAAACTCCTCTTCCTCTTATCAAGGGTTGTTTTTTGCACCTTAGTTCTCTTCCATACCTAGAAACTCCACAGTTTAGAGAGCAATGATAAAAAACAATTCAAAAGTATTGAAATATGTACCAAATATTCGTACTTCTGTTTATAATAATCTGCATAGGAACTGTACTCTACAGGGCCAAGATAGCCCTCTTTCTTCGGGAAGGAGCTTTCTGCATTCAGCTCAAAGCATATTGAATCAACAAAGAATCTTTTACCAGAATGAGCTGCTGTCAGGATCACTCCTTTTAGTTTACTTATTTCATGAAACCCATCTGCCATTAGCAGCATTCCTTCTTTTGGAGCGATTTCACATTGTTCATCTATCATGTTATTAGAAGAAAGAAGACCAGATGCCTTCACTATATCAAAGTCGGCCACTGCTCCTCTCTTTCCATAGGTCGGATGTGGAATCTTCTGACCAACAGTCAAATTTGACCGAAGCTTGGCAAATGCATACTCTCTCCGATCTCCGCCAAGGGCACGTTCATCAGTGCCTAAATAAACATCGGGGCGAGCACGTTGTAATGGATTATTCCATGATATATCGCTTGTAATCGATTGAATAAGCGGCCAGTTGATAACAGATAGAGAAGTTTGTGGTTCCTTTGTCACAGGAACAAATAGATAAGCCTTTGAAGGATCCCAGGGTGTTGTATCAGGTTCGACATCAACATCCAAAACAATGCTCATGAGACGGACATGAAAACTTTTGACAGAATTCAGCTGCAAAACGAAAATACTATCTTTGCTCTGAAAAAAGGAGATTGATATTATAAAAAACGCACATAGATTCTATGCATTGATAGTTCACCTGATCAACAGATAAATTCAAGGGACCACAATATTCAAGAGATGTTTTTGTGGTTATTGTGCGTGCTATAAACAAATCCATAGTCATTGTTAAAATCTGCATCATCCAAAGGAGTTAACACTTACAAGTTAAGATAACTAGGTTTGATATACTTGAACTTAACAATGACCTTACCTCTGGATCCAGCTCTAACCCAAGAAGTACTGCAAAAACTGAATTGTCTGTGATAACTGAATCCTTTGATGAGCATATGTCTTGGCATTTGATTTTGTACATACACAGGTGAACATTTAATTTTGTTTCTTCTTTGTTCGTCAAAATCCAGTCACCCTGAAAAAGAGAATCGCATAATTTTCAAGAGCACACACATTTTTCTCCTACATTTTTCTATAAAAGCAACCAATCAAATAATAATGCAGAAGGCATACAGCATACTGCAGAAAGTATCATGTTATGTACTGATCATAGAATTGTTCACCTTTAGTATGTCTGCAATCCCCTCTGGGTAGAATTCTCTATGACGGGCTGTTCCAGGAACAGGCTCTCCTTCTTCAGCAATTTCTGGCTTTTCATCATCATCAAGGCTTCCTGTATCGGGAAGAAGAAAATCTGTAATTGCTCCCATTTCATGGAGTTTTTTGCAGGCTTCAAGGCAGACATACTGCATTAATACAAAATCATGATTAGAATAGGAAATAATAAGAAAACAACAGATATGATGACAAGATTTCAATAACACAAGTGGACTGATATAACTACCTGTTGTGCCACCCTCATTGAACTGCATAGTGGACCTTCAATTTTCTCAAATGGAGCATTACAGGGAAGCTGCAGCACACAAGAATATTCGACTTGTCCACCTTCCTTCTCATGCTTTTTCAGCCAGAATTCGGGACCCAAAATAGAATATCTGCATTCACAACAGTTAGAAAGGAATGGTGGGGTCATACAAAAGGGTGTGTAGATAAGGGCAATAAAAATATCAAACCTGTCACTTGGAAGTTGAGAGCAGTAAAAATGAACAAGCCCAACTGCAGAGTTCAGACTCACAACAGCTCCAGTTCCTTCTACTTGATAAACAGTTCCTGATGCCAATTCAGCAGAGAGCAACTTTGAGGAGCCTTTTAAATGACTCAAATCTGACCGTTCAATGGCCTCCTTTCTGAGTGTCTCTTCACTATTTCGTGCATTTCTCAGGAATGCCTGATGAGTCAAGTTTTCTCTGAGAAGAATGAAATAAATATTAAGATTCCAATCAGTAGAACTACAAGAGAAAAATACTAAATCCCATGTCGAAATTTATTACTTTTCGACCATCAAAATATAATCAGATCCAGGTTTGCGTGCACGGCCACGTGACTGTATGTATGCGAGAACTGTCTTCGCAAGATCAAAACGAATAACAACATTGCATTGCCGTATATCCAAGCCTTCCTCAGCAACACTCGTTGCAACCAGCAAAGTTACCTAATGAAAAAAAGGGCAAGTTTTAAGGGATGATAGGTATCGTTTACAATGTGTTTTCAAAGGCAAAAGTATACAAAAATGAGAATATTCAGAATATATGGGGAAGAATCTCAGCATACTCTGCCATCTTTGAATTTTGTGATAGTTTCTTGCATTTGACGTGTACGCATGTCTTGGTTATTATTATGTCCAATCAAGCTCGCACACCTTACAAAGTTAAGAGATGGAAGTTCTGCAAAAACCTTTTTAGAATAACATCTTACAACGTTAATGGATGTAAGTTCTGCAAAAAAACCTTTTTAGGAAAAGGGAGAGTACTCTCATCTAGATTCTTTTAAAAAAAGATAGAGCACAGCAAGCCTAAAGTTTAAATGTAAACCTTAGGAAGAACTAGAGCTGCCACTACACGCTCCACAAATATGATTGCACGAAAATCTTCAGTGTGCTGATACCGTAATAGAATTTTAATTAAAGACTGAACCTTTGGTGTAACTTTCCCATCAGCAACTGCTGCCCCTAGGATCTCATCAACATGCTCCCCACCAGAAACAACTGACATGCAGATACCACAATTTAATAATTATTACTGGAACTAGAGCTCTTCCTTTCAAATTATTTTCAAATTTAAACATCTTGAGGGTAAATAGTAAAATCATAACGAGGATCTTCTGAAATATTACAGTATGCTCCAGCCAGATTAATACCATATAGATATTAAAACAAACATAGCACACCGGATAATGAAAATTTCATGTTTCTGGCACATTTACTTTCATGTTTATTATAGCTATGATAGTCGATGGAGCAAAAGGTAAAAGATTATATAATTCTTCGGATCTGTATATATGTATGTAGCACATTATATATGAACCATCCTCAGAGACAAATGTTACGGAACAAAAGGATAGATGATTCACTGAAGTAAGAAAGAGCAACATAACATAGATGGACATCTAAAAGACCATGAAAACTTATAAGATCTCACAGCTATCAGCCAGTTACAAGAAAATGAATGGTCAAGACTTTAGATTATCATTCAAGACTCCGGCATATGACAATGTCTGGCTAAAGAGCTTGAGCCATACCTTGTAATAAAACCGGTGATTTGTGCACATACAAACAATAATGTTGACAAAACTATACCTTGAGCATCAGTCAGTTCTCCCTCTTCCATTTCCATTGCTTCTTCTTCTCTAAGTGTGGATTTCAAGGGTTCATCATTAGGATCTTTTGATGAAGGAACTGCTCCCTCTGTAAGGTTACATTTTAAAAGGCCAACCAATCTTTCAAGGTATGATTCCTGAAATTTGACATCCAACTGGCGATTTGCACGCTCATCATTTTGAAGAGCAGTTAGAAAGGATAATGTAACCTGTAAAACCATAAAAACAATTGTGAAAAACAAAATCAAAATACAAAATAAAAGAGTGATAAGCTATTTGAACCTGTACCTTATAAGCACACCATTGACCTAGTTCCTCAAGGGCATAACATATGGCTCTCAGCTTTTGTACAAGATTAGCAGCACCATCATTCTCAGTCCTTTCAGAGACCCCATAGATAAGATGTAATTCTTCTTTTGATCCAGCATCTCGTGCACCCATAAACTTCCATTTACTTCTTTTAGAGCTAGAGGCTGCAACTTCTTCAATGGTGGTTTCCATCTGTTTTATCTGTTCCCATAAAGAAACAAGTAGTGCAGCCTTATCATATATAACAACAGTTTCAAGTGGCATTGGAACATACTTTTCGAGCTCTTTCCTGTCTTTGATCGTGCAAACGATTGAGTCAAGCTTGGTTTCAAGATTTCTAATTTTTATTGCACAGTCTTCTTGATTGGACACTCCTGAAAAGAATGTATCATGATAGGCTTCACGTTAGTCTTTGGCTGGTAAATGCAGGAAATCTCCTGTACTATAGCATGTATTTCTAGAAGAGGAAAATTTATACAAGTGGCAAGGACAATTATAGACCTTTCAAATTCACAGGCGATGCAGTCATTCCAAACACAGCAGGTCTCTTGTCTTTGGGAGTAGTATGATAAAATTCAGACATTACTAAAGAGTAAGGATGCTTCTTTACAGCATGGTGACATTCATCCAAAATAAGTAAATGTATATAATCCATCTTTACAATACTGTGCCTTAAAATATTTAAAAGTATCTGCGCTGTCATGACAAGAACCTACATACACAAAAAGAAAAATATCAGCCTGTACAGATATACATTGCCTTCTTCTTTTTGCAATGAAAAATTTTATTGGTTATATTATCATAGCAATAAATCACAATACTTATGTAGAAAAATGAGAATATTGGTGCAGTTATCAATCTCACATCTTTAGTTTCAAACTCTCGATGCCACCTTCGTGCATCCCAAAAGTCCTGTCCCATTTCTCCACAGTAATGACCGACAACAAAATCAGTTGTCTCACGGATAACTTCTGCTTGCTGCAGCCAATTAACATTAACAATTAGACAAAGAGAATATGCGTTTTTGTGTGAAGCAAAACATTCAGAAAATTCCATGACAAATATTTTTTCAGTTTCTTGGGATAACTCTACTCTTCTGTTCAGTATATACTGTCAAAATAAATAGTGTATATGCTGCACATACTACGCATCACTGTCGCCATCCATCCAGAGCTCCCTACATTCAAAAGACTATTCACATTTTGCAATGAACTAAAGCAGATCTCCAAGATCACATGGAATACCTGATAAACCAATGGAACTTTTGGAACCAGGAAAACAGCCAACATCTTTTTATTCTGTTCCTTCATTGTTGCATGCTTACTTTGCATCAATAAGACTGCAATCAGGGTTTTTCCTGCACCGGTCTCCAGGAACGCTATTGTGTTTTTCGATTTTGCTTGTTCAAGGACTTCAAGCTGGTATTTCCTAGCTTGTTGTTCTGTTGACTTTCCTTTTACTGGATTTTGAGGTTCATTAGCATTCTCTTGTTGAGATCCTTCTCTTTCCTTCCTTTGTATCTCTTTTGCTCTTTCTCTTTCAATATCTTGAAATCCGCGTTTATATACTATATTTCCATTTTTATCCCTTTGAATATACATTCGTTCTTGGTCTCTTTCCCTGCAGCTTTCTCTTTTTCTTTTTCGTTCACTGCCTCCTCTTTCACAAGCACCAGGCCGCCTTCCAGATGACCTACGAAACCTCCCATCTCTTTCACTGCCTCTTGACCATTTGTGCTGCTTTCGTTTATCTAAGACCCTATCCTTTGATCTTGACCTTGACCTAGACCTTGACCTTGACCTAGACCTAGACCTGGATCTGGACCGGAACCTTGATTTTGATCTTGATCTTGATCTTGACCTTGACCTGGAAACTGACCTTGGCCTGGAACTGGAACTCTCATTGAACATATTGAGTTTTTGTCTTCTTTCATCTCTTTCCATATGCACATCATCCATAGACTCTTCCCTTTCTCTCTTCCGTACTTCCTGCCCATGACTTGTTTCTTCTTTTGGTTCTCCTGTTGATACTTCTGTAGCTGTACTTACTTCACCTTGCATGTTTGAGCTGTACATGTCCAAATGATTAAGGGAAGCTTCATTCATCTGTATGTCGTCATACAGAACTCTCTAATAAGCCTGTACAGGCTGTGCATTTCCATCAGTATGGCTCATCAGATTAACTATTTCATTTACAAAATCTTTGAAGACCTTTCTATCTATCAAAAATTTCTCTATACAGATGGATTTCTAGTTCTATCAATCTCACACTTCTGTCTTCATCTCCAAAAACGTGCACAAGCTGTCCAGAACAGAAGTCTGCAAAGTAAAAATTACATTCTATAATACACCTGAAGCTGTAGTATCTCAATAAAAGATCATCCATAGTATTACTTTGCCCCAACAGTTCAATCATAGTGCCATGTCTCACAGCCTATACTGGCCTCCCGAACACTAATACAGGCATACACATACAAA
The DNA here is from genome assembly GCA_037176905.1 of Azolla pinnata. Classification (NCBI taxonomy): domain Eukaryota; kingdom Viridiplantae; phylum Streptophyta; class Polypodiopsida; order Salviniales; family Salviniaceae; genus Azolla; species Azolla pinnata. The sequence goes on from JBBBWG010029976.1 coordinate 23,976, forward strand.
GGGCATGAACCAAAGCAATATTCGAATTGAAACAATCATGAAAAGAAAAAACTAGAGAAATCTTGCATGTGCAGGTAATCAAGCATAGATATAGATGGATTACATCTTGTAAAACATGGTGGAAGTATTATTATGCACAAGAACAGATATATTTCAGATTAACCAAATGAGGTTAGAACATAGGAGCAACGGCATAGCTCCTTCATCAAGTATACACTAACTCTGGTAGAAGGAACCCGGAGACACTGCTGAAAATCAAGAATTTCCCTATGACCTTTTGGTTCGTGAAGAAATGACGCATTGTAAGATGAATGTTGAATAACAGCTTCAATGCTTCACATCTCCAGTACCTCAACAAAGTTGCACAAGAATGCCAGGCCAACAAATGTTTCACAGTGGCAAGAAGAGATCTCAAAAACAAAGCAATATGTTGTTGACTAGAAGTTGGGAAGTCTTGTTGCAATTGGTAATGCTAAATCATCAATTTTGCACACTTGCTTCAGTGATCACTTCAAAATGTAAACCACCATGATAAGGAGCCTAACGTATATATGTGTCTATGATGCTAACCAAAAGATAGACACAGTGGAGAGGGTCACCTAAGGACACAAAACATTCAATCACATTACCAATGTGGATATTCTATACATAGATCCTAAGAAACCTTGAGCCTTTACTAGTTTTCCAATGATTGTGAGCACGGATCCTAAGAAACCTTGAGCCTTTACTAGTTTATCAATGTGGATATTCTGTATATAGATTCTGGTCTGGAGGAGTGTGTCTGGGACAGATATTAGCGTTGAAGAAGTGGCGAGTATGGTTGACTAAAATCCACAGCTAGTAAGCATACATGTTCCTACCTATGTATATGCATCATGTACACATGTATGCATATAAGTACACATCACAAAGAAGCATGTACACCGTTTCCAAGTCCATAGCATGTACAGAAGATTAACGTACAAAAATACATGATGCTTTTCAGATACGCAGAAATACATTCACCAAAATCCTCAGTGCACTATTCATCAGGTACACGCAAACATGCTGATAGGTAGAAAAAAATGAGGGGAGATAGAAGAGACCTTATATCCCCGGTTGAATAGCATGAGACCTTCAACCCCAAGTTCGCTTTTGCAAGATTACATCAACAAATTCATGATTTTTTGCCTATTTTCTTGAATATACGAGCAAATGATCATTAATTAGTTGAGAAAATATCCCAGGTTAGATATGCGTTCTAGCATGAAAAACCGATACCAGCGGGATTCTAACATGGCTATGTCCGTGGGATTATGATACCTTCACCAGTGAAATCAAAGTAGCCTGATGCGATTCATGTCATCCTCGGATTGTTCCTCTAATGGTATTAGCCCTAAAATACTGCTCAACAACCGGGGGGGGGGGGGGGGGGGGGAGGAGGGAAAAATTAAACGTATTCAGGGTATTAGACTGTTATGATTCTACCACAGGACAGGCAACTACGAGACGAACAAAAACTCCGCCATGTAATCAGTGTGGCTTGGTTCCCTTGCCTTGCAAAGCTCATGGAAGCAAACAGCTAGTGGAGTGGAATAGTCCCCGTAAATGTGTGTGAGTGTGTTGTGTACAAGCTTGCTAGTCCTGAGCTTTTGAAGCATTGTCATCCTGTGATGGAATCATAACAGTGTAATACCCAGCAAATTAGGGTTCTCGTCGAGCTATTTCGGAGCTCATACCACTAGAAGAACCAACCGAAGGAACCGAATTACATGCGCGTCAGCACAGATCCCGCGGGGCAGAACACGGGAGAGGGGAGGGAGGAAAATCCAAGAACAGAAGAGAAGGATTCGGCTCACTGGCGGCAAAATGAGTAGCAAAACAAAATGCTGAATTTGAAGTCTGGAGAAGGGAGGGGGGAGAGAGAGAGAGAGAGAGAGAGAGAGAGAAGAGAGCGACAAACGCAGGGAAGACGATGGGAGGAGGAGGAGGAAGAAGAAATGAGCAGCAACAGCAAAACACAGGCTGGAGGGAACGCAAGAGCTTCGATCTGCACAGAAGAAGAACGAAGAAGAAGACGAAGAAGAACGAAGAAGACGACGAAGAAGACGACACAAAAAGGCATACGGAGTACATATACGCACCGTATACGCGTGGGCCTACGGTCCGCATACGCGTACGCGTACATGTACGGGCTGTCCACACGTGTGTCATCTATGGGGTTCAGAAGATATCACAATACCTGTCTTGGTTCAAATCCAAACCCTAAACCCTAAACCCTAAACTAAACCCTAAACCTTAAACTGAACCCTAAACCCTAAACTAAACCCTAAACCCTAAACCCTAAACTGAACCCTAAATAGATCTCGATCTGATCTGCCGTTTGATTCCTTCTGCAGAACGCCTCGATCCATCGCCTCTGGTCGCGTACTGAGTCGACGAGCTTTTGTCTGTGACCCGGATCACTGAGAAATCTCGACACCTTCGTCGATCGAGCTGCAAACAGAAAAAACAAGTCCGCGTTTTAGATTGCAATGCCTGAAGCATGTTGTCGATGATGGCCACATCAATCGACCCAAGACCTTGCATCTCTCGCTATTCTTGGAAGGGTTGCGACCTGCGATTGTAGTATCTGTCCCCAGAGTCCCCAATCAAAAGGAACAGTCGTGAATGACCAAAATGAATCGACGACTTCCATCGTAGCCAAGCTCGCAATCTACGTTAGTTGGCATGGCATTGGAAAAACCACATTAGTGTAGTGAATGCTTACCGAAGAAGAGTTGCAACCTATTCTGTCCACAGGCTTTGTCACCAAAGCACAGATACAAAATCTCACAAACCTCATTTACCCAATAGAGCTGAATAACCAAACCTTCCCAACATATTCTGTGCAGAGGATTTTGTCACCAACTGAATTTGGCTTCCATGGTAACCCTACACAATGCAATCTATGTTGGCATGGCCTACAACTCTCACAAATTAACAGGAAGTAACATATTGTAGATGTGTAGTTGCTTATGGGGATGTGGATACAGTAAAATCTCATTACCACATTGACCACATAAACCATTCATCATCGCGGCTTTTAGAATATAATAATGCGATATTGTTATGCATAAAGGTGCATACATATCTACATACATATGAACAGACAGGTAGGTATATATATATATATCCATGTTCTCAGGAAATGTAAGTAAGCTTCCCACTACAAATAAGCAATTAGTGGAAAACAACATTCTTCAGAAATGCCCAATTGGATAAGCTTTCTCAATGCAAATTCACAAACTGTGGAGAACTTCAGATGCCTCCAGCTGGATAATCGCACGAAACACTTTGATTCTTGCTGATCAAAGTATATAATCTCCGAGCTCATATATAATGTGCAGTGCACACATAGCTGAGCTTCCTGCTGCCAAAATAGATGAACATTGCACCTTTCTAATGACTTTCATACGAAAACATATTCGCGGTGAAGCTAACAACTGTAACAGAGCTTCTCTTCATTCGAAAAAGCTTCCCCTTCGGCTGAGACAAATTGCGGCGAAATTACTAGCTCTTTGCACATTGTCAGCTCAAATTCAGAACCTCTGCTAACTTGCCCAATAACAAGGAAGTCAAAGCATAAATGTAGTCATTCCTTTCACTTCAGAGCTTGTTGTAGATCCCAAAAACAATCCCCATGGAGAGTCGCAGAGGGTGGAAGAAGCTCAAACACATAAGTCACAGGCTTTGCCTTTCCAAATGCATAGTCGTTAGAATGCTTGTAAATTCCAAGTGTAGATGTATCAAATGGTACGGATCGCACAAGGAAAAAAAAACAGTCTCTTGCGACTCTCTCGACCTAAGACAGGAAACACAGACTCAGAAAAGTTTCCAAATTTATGCACAAACAATGAAAAATAACAAACTTGCGACAACAAACCTGCCACTTGGAATATTGATCAGTATACATTGTCAAAAGTAATGTTATGTCTGCAACGCCCTGCGACAGCAACGTGATACTAAGAGAATAAAGGAAATCCAGAAGCTTCTTCGGAAACGATTCTTCCTTTTCTCTTTTAATTGCCCATGAGACACAATCTATTTCACTCCAAGGGATGGTAGCTGTACATAAGGGCCATTGTTCCATGCCCCAAATGATCCGCACACCGCTATCTAACAGCTGATTTACACGGTCCCATATATCAGTTCTTCCTTCATCAATTGATTCTTTGGTATAGACTGATGTTGCAACTATTTTTTGGGGTGCATAATGCTCTGACAACCTCCGTGTAAAATAAAAATCATCTTCTCCATAAATCAAAATACTTTCCTGCTGATATGAAGGTAACAACTTGAAAAAGCTGCCCTTTTCAGGGACATCTTCAAACTCCATTGGATGGCATTGAGGTGAAGGGAGTTGAGAACCACCAGCATGGAGGAATTCACACATTTCTCCATATCTACAACCCTAGATACCCATTATAGAATAAATTAGAACTGTCATCTTGTACTAGCACTGCAATCCAGTAGCAACTATGTAATCTAGGATTGTTCCCTTGTACAAGCACAGCAATCCAGTAGTGGTTTATCTTTGAAAAGAAATTGGTAGTGTTTATACCGTTTCTGACAAAAAATACTTGCATGTAGACCGCTTTGCTGTCAAGTCATGTGAAAACTCACACAGAGAACCTTTGTTGCAAACTCCTCTTTGAAAAAATCTGCAAAGTGAAACACTTTCACTCCATGACTCAACTTCAACAGATTTTACGTCCTCCAGAATATCCTGCAGCTGAACGTTACTTAAATATTTGAGTAACGTATGATGCTGAGCTTGTAAATGATGTCTACACAATTGCATCGTCAAATTTGATCACAATTTACCTGTCCAATCAGCTTTCGCAGCATTTCTATTTCTTCCGAACGATGAAAATGTCCAGAAGCAACAAATTCAGTTCCATTACATATTTCAAAATCTTCAACAGGCTCACCCTTCAGTGACATGATGTCTTTCTGAAAGTTTTCCTCGTGATAAAAATCGCATGAGTGCTGAAAATCATAGGCACTGTAGTATGATGGAGGATCTTGTGACTGACTTAGAAAGTTTGGTCTACAGAGGTGAATTTTTTCTATTATAGATGAACCTGGCAAGGGAAGCGGATCATAAGACAGAAATTATGGATACACACACACACACACACACAGAGCCGTACTCGTCCTTCCTTACTAGTTTCAGCTACTGATTGTAATCCAGTAAGTGACAAATGATGTTGAGCACACCAGAGCAGCTCACTTTCTTCTTCACGATGCAGTTCTTCCGTGCTCACAATTTTTTGGCCTGATGCATAATTAATAAGTCTCTCCAAACGTTTCTTATCCTGCATAAAGAAAGAATCCACCTCTGCTTAGATACTGATAAATTTGCCTCCAAAAGAAAAATATTCACTTTTTCTAGTCAGCTTCTATTAGGTGCTGCTTTTTCTTTTTTGGGGAGTGTTGATAATCATATCTAAGAGTTCACTGACTTGCTCCGCCAGCATTAAGACTTACTAGCAACATGAAGGAGTCATTATCGTTCAGAGTGACAGTAAATACCTTCCATGTGCACTGCCAAAATTCGTAGGCATGCAAATTTGCAAGTAATACAGATACAGTTGAGAAAACTTCAGTTTCTCCATACAAAGTTTCCCTCTGGTAATATTTCTCCAAATATGCCTGATACTGCAAGAGCCCTGCCACATCAGTAACATGATTATATTCATCTAACAGATATGAGAAAAATGGAGCTTACCTGCAGTTCATGACCAAAAGGATGGACAATCGGGAGAGGGCTTGAATCCATCAGAGCAGCAAGAATTGCAGTTTCTCTTAATAAACCGAGCTGCCCACCTCTAACTACTAAAATAGCAGATTCTAACGACAGTGGGAGGCTTGCAATCAACCTTCCATAGAGCGTTGGAGAATATTTTCCTCTTTGGTGCGAATCCTCCAGGAGGAGAGCAGAGTTTAAAGTATCTAGAGCATTTTTTATAGTAAGTTCTTCAGGTGGGCTCATAGCTTTGGAAAAGAAGGCTGCAAAAATGTATCAAGAAAAGGTAACAGAAAAGCACAAATCAGAACACCAAATGACTTCGAGCAATGATCATATTATCAATATCTGATTACTAAAACCACCATATTACAAAGATCCAAACATTTTTAAGCTCTATATATCTGGAGGGAAAAAACCTTAACTGACCTTTGAGCAGCAACTTCTGTAAATAGGATTGTTTATACAGTTTATTATCTGGGAAAACAATGATGTGCAAGATTGCAATGCCAATTGAGAACACCAAAGCTAGTCTAAGTTTTCATGCCTACATTCTAATCAAGCTCCTATAATTCTCATAAGACATCAAATTCATAGATGGTTTACATGTTTGAGTTGTGTTCTTACTACAGATTAAGCAAGCAACAGCATTGTGTCAGGCTAACAACACCCTTCTGTTTCTAGATCAACATAATCATGTCTAGAAATCCCAATCCTAGACCAGGTGACTATGGCCATTCTCCATTTAGTTACATAAATAGTTTAGTAAGATTGCTCCTATTCACCATCCTCGTAGATGAGACATCAGTTAGAAACAAACCACCTACTCAATCTCATGGGATATTTTATATTCCAAGCAGCTTGAAAGCTGATAATCAGTTTTTCCTCTCCACACTCTTAAGCAAAAAAAAAACCAATACCCATATGACAATATTTACCTATGGGGTCATTGATGGCCCTTGATTCCGCACAGGTCATAGATAGAACCTGTTCTCTCAATGACAAAAGCTGGATGGCAGGATATTCAAACTCGTAAAAAGAATAGAAGACATCTTTTGGAACCAAACGGAAGACTTCTCCATCACAGGTACGCCCTGTTCTTCCTTTTCGCTGGTCTGCCTGAAAATACAATCAACCATCAGAAAACAAGATGAAATCATGCTGCCATATTATATATATGACAATATCTTAATACCTGCGATTTTGAAATCCAAACCAGCCTTGGCATTCGCTTTCGCCTCTCATTATCCCAAAATATTTCCAGAGAGCGGCAAGAATCAATCACATAGGAAATGCCAGGTATGGTAACTGATGACTCTGCCACATTAGTTGCTAGTATGATCTAAAAATTCCAGAAATAAGAACGGAATCAGATTGATTTGAGCATGGTTACCAACTACTAAACTTGTTTAAACTTGCCCTCTTCTGTACACTTGCATCTTATTTCATATTTCTCAAATCTCATCCAATTATCTGGCATCTAGAACATCTACAGTTAGCGCAAGGCAATCTTGCTAGAATTTTTATTCAGCCAAATTTGGCTTTATTTGACAGAATTTAACCACTGGATAGCAAGAACGTGGACACAGAGTTGAACATATAAAACAGAGGATTGTAGGAGATACAGAAGTTGAAGAGCTTATGGATTCATTTTTCTAAATTCATACAGCTAACATACAAAACAGCTAACATACAGAAGTTGAATCAATGAAGAGCATTTATAAGGATGCTAAATTATCCAGATTTGTGGAATCAAAATCATTGAGCAGCCACTGGTACAGGACAGTCAAAACGACTAGAATTCTTCCTAGCTGTATGATAAATGAGAGATTTACAGGCGAACACTGATTAGAGATTTGACCCAATGCACACATTTCTTAATGATATCTACAACATGCAACCAGTGGCTGAAAGTAGGAGCTACACACGGGGTATTGAGAAACTTTGTGAATCATAATGAATCCTCACTTCTCCTTAGATTTGTCTTATATCAAGTAATGCAGCATTAATGAAAAGAAACATGTAGGCTATATATGTCGTGATATGAAATCACTCACCCTTCTAGAATAAGTGAGAGGCATCATATTTCTCTAGCAAAAAGAAGCTTTCATTGATAAAAAAAAGGAAATTTCATGTGTTTCTCCAAGAACCTGAATATTACTCATCCCACCATGAAAGGAATATTTCTCCCAAACATGGCTTTAAACTTTTTTCTGCAGATAGATAGTAGGCTGCAGTTACCAAATTCTCCACAAATATGTCAAGGAACAATAGGAAAATTGCAAGGACACGTTTCTACTAAACACGCTTAAAAGTTTTCAAGTGATTGTGATTGTTTATCCAAGATGAATATAAGGAATATAGACAACTACCTTTCTCATTGGAAGTGAAACCTCCATTGCTCGAATGCAGTGATCTATATCAATACTACTATGCAGAACGAAAACCCTAATATCAAGTCCCCTATGTTTCAAATAAGACCACTGCTGCTCAAGAGCTTTGTATGTTGGAAGAAAGACAAGAATATTCTTTCCGTAATCATCTTCTTTTTTATGAAGATATGTGATCAAATCTGTTATGAGCTGTTGGATGGGTTGCCCTATTTCATTCACTTCTTCAAAGGACGATAAAGATAGATCTGATGTTCCATTACCAGCTTCAGAAAAATCCAAGAAGTTCTTCACCTGTGCAAGATGCAGTACAATTATAAAGATGTTTGTGCATGAGCTAAAATATTTGCAGCATATACACCTTCGACATTTATGGTAGCTAAGTAGATGTACCATACTTCCTCAAGGTAATGCAGTTTACATTTGAACTGAACAGAATCCCAATTTGTTCCTGAATTTGAAATAGGTATCACTTCCACCCTCTCCCCTCTGTCAAGATCCTTGAAATACTCTTTGTAAAGATCACAATCAAATGTTGCAGACATCAGGACCAACCTGAAATAAAAATTAGTATACTTTCATACCAATAAACGATATGTGTCCATTATTAAACCAGGAGTTTCTAGATTAGTGTGTATTTTTATTTGTATAGACGAGTAGAATAAACTATAGTGGATCATAGATAGGATATATTGATTCTCAATGGTTAAACGTTGTTAGACTCATATAAGTGACATGAAGAAATATTGATCCATTTGTACTTCCTTGAAACATAATAGGGATGCCCCCATTGGACAATCAAAATTAGCATTCTGCAAGGTGAAACTTCAAGCATAAGGCCGATGATCTGGCAAAGTGTTGGCATTCTTTGATGATCATCGGAATCCATTGGGAGTGAGGTGGCCATAAAAGATTATTGAGAGCAAGTGAGCATGACGACGATAAAATTAACTGAATAGTTTGAGGCCATAAAAAGAGCCATCACTAAAACACAACCTGAACAGGTTTCAATGCAAAAACGGGAATGGTTAGAGTAATGTCCAAGTTTTCTGGAATAGAATCATTTATAGTCATCTCTTAATGTTGGTCACGGTGCAACAATTCAGTGACAAGTAATTGGTGGGGCAGCATTGTCTCTAAGTGAAACCTATCTACCTCTATCAGATAAAGAGAAACTAAGCTACGGCAGCATATGTACTAAAATGTGTAAAAAGTGCCCTTCCACGTTTTTCTAATGGGATGATATTGTCCTTACAGGATGGGCTTCTTCCCGCCAACTGGAACCCGACTTCCACATGACACAGAAAAACTCACCAACCTCCAAACCATTTCTTTTTATTTTGCATCCAACCCAAACACAAAAATTTTGTGTCTTTGAATCTTTTCTTTTTGAAGAACCCAACAATGCACATATTTTCGAAGGTCTAGTATGCTCTCTTCCCCCAAGGGTGATGATGCGAACATTCATTCCATCTATGAATTGAGGAACTTCAGCCCAAGGAGTTTAAAGTTTTCCATATTTCAATCAGCTAATTGTTGTACACAAGACACGGTTTATCAGTGATACAAGCTTTTCTGAGCATATCTTCATTGACACCCAACTTACTACGTACACAACTTTTCCAATGCCCTCCTAATTTATAAAGTTTAACAGTGAGACAGAGATAATACAGCAAGTTTAAGGTTAGAAATATATCAAAACTCTCAAGAACATATCCTCTGGCTTATATAGATCTTTATAAGATCAAGTGTGTGGACAAACCGCTTTTTATTCATTCCTGTGTATGTTTTCCTAAAACTGCGAAGTGATGTCTTCTACCCAGATAGAAATCCTGAAAAAGTAACTGTAGAAACGATATTGCTAAAAATGCAAGTCATGAAAAAACACCTACTTGTAAGAAAGAGCGTGGAAAACTAACAAAAAAGGGCAATTAGTTGGACTAACACAAGTGAATGGTAAGGAGGTTCATCAGAAAAAGAAAATACTAGAACTTGGAGAGATAATGGTACTACAAGAGGATACCTGATGTTGCCATTCCGCAACATAAATTGTTTTATGCATGTAAGAGCCAGATCTGACTCTATTGACCTCTCATGAACCTCATCAAAAATAATTACTTTATATCTTGACAACACCCTTGCACCTTCACTTCGAAGTTCCTCCAGAAAAACACCAGCAGTTTCAAATACGATTTTCGTGCTGTCACATCAATTTTAAAAGTTTAGCTTTCAATTCTATAGATTATGCTCATAGTCAAAAAAGATTATTAGCTAACAAAATATCATCCTCATTATTCTCATTATCTTTGTTATTAAAAAATATCTGTACTCAACTATTGATCCAAACTCAGATGAGTTCATCCTCAAGTGAGACTTCTATTTCATGCAGAAAATTCCTTTTATGTGGAAGAGAAACTGCTAGAGTCCATTAAAGCTCATGCTGCAGGTTTGAATTTAGGGAAGCTGTATAATACCCCAAGAAACTCTCTCTTTCCCAGGCACAAGAAAATTTGGCATTATTTGGAAGCGAAAGGGATGTTATTTGAGTACATGTGAGAAATATACAGATGTAGCCATTAAGGACTTAAAGGCACTGAAACTACTTGTCTACAGATGGTGCAGATGAATATAGAGTTGGTCATCTCAATTATGTTAGTGCTTACAGCAAGCTTGGATTGATTTTCCATTCCTTAGAAGATCATAATGAAACCCTTTTTGAATTTAATTACGCAATGGACTTGAAATCTGATTATGTTGGGGTTCTATGTAACTTTGCAACTTCTTGGAAGATTAGCCCCAAAGTAGTGGTCGCAGTGTCTAATTAGGCATTGGACTTGAAATCGGATCATGTTAGGTCTTGGAAATTTAGTGATCCAAAGTAGCGACGGCAGTGTGCAGATGGATTAATGACACTCAAATTCGTTGTGATAATAAAATGGTGCTACGAACGGACTTCTATTTTTGTATTTGTTAGTTTTTTATGTTTTTGCAAAACCGTGTATGAAAAGTATATAGTTGATCATAGATCTTGGAATTACTTCAGACCATATTCATGCTGGATGACATTTCATAATAGAGGAACAATAGAAATTAGTCATAAAAATAAGTAGCAAGATTCTATTACCTGCAAATTTTAGATTATGATATTTCTCTTTTAAACAACCTTCTAAAAACGCTGTAAAACATTTCTAAGCTATTTGCAGGTCTAAAAGATAGATTCCCAGTTTGTCATACTACAGTATGGATTGAGAGAACTCATGGCTGAAAGCTTCCTTTGTCAGAATTCTTTCCTAAAGATCCATTCCCTGAGAATGTGAGCACTTACCAAGCTGAAATAACCTTCTTTTGTCCGATATGAAATCCAACTTCATCTCCAAGTTGACACTCCCTTTCTTTTGCAACAGCCTTTGAAATGGCAACAACTGCAAGTCTTCTTGGCTGGGTGCACAATAAAGGACCAAAACCTTCTTCTAAAAGCATTTGTGGCACTTGAGAACTCTTCCCTACACAAGGATTTACACAATAATAAAAACCATTCTCCATCAGCCTTTCAAGGTACCGAAACTCTAAAAAGGGCCCGATCCTAGAGTTAGTAGACACAGCAAGTCAAGGTAAAGTTTTGCGGATCAAGAAGTATTACGGTTTTAACTTCTCGGCCATTTCATATACTTTCGTCTTATGTTATTTCAAGATAAGTTTTCCTGAGCGACACAAGACCCTTAAAAAAAGTTTCCACAGGAACAAAGAAGAGAAGAACTACTCGTGACATCGGGCAAGCGAAACTTCTGATTTACATGGAGTGGAAGCAAACACGGGAAACAAAAACAATGAGCAAACACAAAGATAAAAGAAACGAAACGTTCAGTCAAAAAGATCACAGGGAAGGGGGCGTAATGACAAAGAAGAGGAGAAGGTTACCGGTTCCAGTCTCGGCGATGATGAGCGTGACACGATTGAGCTGCACCTTGTCGACGATACGGTTCTTGCACTGCCTCACAGGCAAATCCTGCTGAGAATAACCCATGGCTAAACCCTAAGAGGAAGCAGGCAGCAGACACACAAGAAGGTGGTAAGGCCAAAGAGACAGGAAGAGACTACGATGTATGCGTACATATCCATGTATTGCGCCGTATGTGTGCACCGTATGTGTGCACCGTATGCACGTGCGTATAGAGTCCGCATCTATGGATGTATGTATGTATGTGTGCATGCATGCATGTAAGTATATACGCATTTGTACGTGTGGACAGTGGACTGTATCTGTATGTATGTATGCATGCATGTATGTATGCGTGCATCTATACATGCATGTACGTAGACGCATTATGTACGTGTGGACGGTGTACTATATTTGTATGTATGTATGTATGTATGTATACATGCATGCATGTAAGTTATACCCATTATGCACGTGTGTACAGTGTATTGTATCAATGTGTATGTATGTATGTGCGTGTGTGTGTGTGCATGTATGTTTGCATGCATGTAGGTTTGTAGGTATGCAGGTATGTATGTATGTAGGTATGTGCATATGCATGTATGTATGTATGTTTGCATCACCAGCACATACATACATACATAACATACGATGCATACACACACGTACCTTCATGCATGCATGTGGATGTGGGTATGCAAGTATGTAGGTATGTAGATATATGTGTGTGTGTATGTGTTGTACGTTGGGTACGCATGCACTGCAGATACATGTATTTGCATATGCACAGATGCATGTATGTATGTGTGCGATGCATCATTGTTTGATGACAAGCATGTATGTGTGCGATGCATCGTTGTTTGAGGACAAGCATGTATGCATGCGAATCGCGATGCATCGTTGTTTAATGACAAGCGCTCTCATCCGATTTGCGAGTCAGCTCTCAGCTCTCGATGCAGTCTGCAAACAAAGGCCCAAGACATGTTCTTGCCAGAGAGTTGACGATTCATTACACGTATCCTCGCAAAAAGACTGGAGAACATCATCGAGCACACAAGCAGTGGCATGATTTTGAGCCAAGCGAAGAATTCGGTTTCCCCTGTTGTCTTGATCTTTCCTTGGGTGCATGGAAAAATCTTGCCTGATCCCTTCTTTTCTATTCCCTGTTCCTTGGTAAAAAATCTGGAACTGCTCCTCCGAAGCCAACTATGAAACCGATCTATTTTATATGCCCGACTCATAATCCTCTTCTATTCTATTCGTTTCATCGGATTTACGTCGAAAGAAGGAGACCGAACACCCCAAGGTACTCAAAAGTCATCGTATCATGTGTGAAAAGTAGTTCTCCATTGATCACCGAGCCGAAATCTAAAACAAGGTTTATGTTGATTGCACCCTGCATATCTAGTTTAGTGTGAGCACCCCACTGAGGCACTCCAGTAACCGAAAAAACTAACCTTTGGTTTCGCACTCTTTCGGAGCCTCCAATTTCAGTCTCTTCTTAACCTTCTGCATAGATTTACAAGAAATCATCAGCGGTGTATCAGTCTGATTTACAGTGGTTCAATGACCTGCATGGGGGAAAACCGACGAGATTTTTGGAGGACATGGTTTCTAAATGCTAGGAGAGCATTCTTACCAAGTTCATTTCTTCAAAAAATGGAGGAACCACTAAAAGAACAAGTTTGCAATGCCTTCATGGAATATTATTACATACTTTTACACTCGCCCAACACCATAATTTCAAAGCCTAGTGCTTCCCCAATGCACCACATTCAAGGTGTATATTCTAGCAAGGGGAATTACAAGATATATATATATATATATATATATATATATATATAGTCATGTAAAACAGCCTTTCCTAATGTAGGAAGTATGGAACGAGGGTGGAGATAAACCAACCTAGATCTCTTCTGAAGCTTTGTCGCTCGATTTAGAGCAGCACAAATCGCTCATTATGCCTTCATTTAATTACGGTTGTAATAAAAAATTGGAAGTAGAATCTCACGAGAGCTGCCAATCTGCCGTCGTGATAGCCGTTGCAAGTCAAGTTAGATTTTAGTGAGATGGTATTCAATGTAACTAACGGTGTTAGTTGGATTTACGGTTTGGGACCGTTACTATGGTTGTGAACCTGATTATGTGAGATGCTGACCATTCTTTGATGTCTGATGGAATTGTGAGTTCATCGCTTCTGTATGCACTTGTTGGCTTCCTGTTGCTAGCTTGAGCCTTTGGACCTCTTCTCTCAACGCTTCGTTCAAAGCTGAATTTATGGAACTCAAAATGAAGCAAATGAGATAAGGTCACTGGGTGTTTGAATGCCACAAATCATAATCACAATGAGAGAACTGTACCTTCACGCAGCTTGGCTTGTTGTTCCATAGCTTGAAGCCTGAGCTTGAGCTCATTATTTTCGTTGGTAAACGATGTAGAATCTCTCTGCAAAGTGAAGAAAGCAGTTTCATCTTCAATTCAAGAAGCAAAACAAGCCAGCTCAGGTGGCCACTCATTTGCGGTTTTTCAGCAGTAAAACTTATGAACATACAATGCCTAAGTGAATGTTTTACACGTCATCTCAAAGGTCATTATCGACCTTCAAGAGATGCTAACAAAAATCAATTAACTTATCACTCCCACCAGAAACTATGCCTCTGGAATATCATTGATTACATTAGATACCATTCAGGGGTACAAATGAACTTCTAATGTCCGGACTAGTCTTATTAGCAAAACTCTGTTGTCTTTCTCACATGTTTGACTCAGCTTAAGACATAACTACGTCGCAGAAATAAATTAAGTTGCCTAGTAGCCCAAGAGCATACAGTACGCTCAAAAGTCCCAAGTACACATGGACAAAATATCACCAGTCCGAAGGCTGAAGCTATTACATGCCTAGCTAGTTCCTAACGTGAAATTGCAAGTTTAAGACCTGAATGAGCCAGAATTCAGAATTCGTTTGTATACTGTGGTTTGAAACATACTCAATCCAAAATAAGAACTAAGAATTTTTAAGGCATTGAGGATCTTCTACATCACTGAGATTCCAGATTGAAAAAAAGCACGAGCACTCTTTAAATATTGTACTCTTTAAATATTGTAAGCTTCAAAGGCTAAATCATCTTGATCATCAAGCATGCCTTGCATGTCTAGCACGAAACAAGTGCAACACAGATATTCTATGATCTTCATAGGCAAATCCGCTTTGATCTTGTAGAAGGAAACAAGTGCCAAAGATAGGCTCTGAGGATGGAGTGCCAAGGGCAAGTGCTAGAAGTGAGAAGTGCAAGAGACAACCAATAGAAATGAAAGATCCAAATAAGGGCTATCTATAACAAAGGGTGCTAATAGTGAAGGCGAGAAAAGAGGTCTAGAGATGTAATGGGCTATTAACCACGAATGTGTCACAAATGAAGGCAAGAAGAGACGAGTTCTCGTGATGATGAGAAAGTAAAAAGAGAATGAACGTCATCAAAGAATATAGCAGCAACAGCATCATATATGAGCAAATTGAGTCCTGACACAATGGATAATGGCTTATCGATTTACTTCTTAAGCATCATGGGGGTTGAGCAAAAGGTGTACCAGACCTCTATAAATTTTCAACCAGAATGCACGATAAACAAGGATGCACATGGAAAAGAATAAATTGCCTAAATCTTATGCAATGTTTCCTTCATACTCTTATGTGCTGATAATGTTGTACCCTTCTATAGTTAATACAGCACCCTGTGTTTTAAAAGACGATTATTGCATTAATGGGATAACAATTAATGTGGATAATGATAAAACCCTATCCAATCAAATAAATAAGTTACCCAAATTACACACAATGGCGAATAACTTGAAGTATGCACTACTATCCCAACTTTGTACACAGTGCCTAGACTTCAAGCAAGTTCTAACGGTTAATAAATGTATGAGAACCAATGCAACCAAAGTGTTAATCAAGGATTACAGCTCGTGCTAATGTTATACAGAGCTATAATGGTCCAATTGCTCATGTATTTGAGCGAAAGTATTGTTATAGTTAGTAGATGAATTGAACTACAGAAAATTCAAAAAATGTTCTTGTGAAGACAGTTCAGAGTTAAATTCTCCACTTTCTCCAAAAACAAGTTTTAAGACTAGAGATAGGTATCGAAGACAGCTTGGAGTGGCTCTAGCTGCTTAAGCTGCAAGCCAACTGATTACAAACGAATATCCAATTGCAGGAACCACAACTAAGTTTTGGCTGTTCGATACTCTGGTAACGCTAACTCTTCTCTAAATTTGGAAACCAAGATTTCACAGGATGCAGTACTGGAAGTTTTGATGATTACTTGCATGACAAGGGGCAAAGCATCAGTGCTCCATGATATAAAACGGTTAGAGCTGAAAACAGCCCCAATAGTGATTGAGGCATTACTGCAATCACTGATTTCATCTAACATAGGTGGGAACTCGCTAAGTGAAGGTACTCTTGGCTGAAAAGCAACTTGCTCAACATATCAATACTCATTGTTGGTATGCTTATGTGAAAGAAAAGCTACAATCACATAGAATTAATTACCTCCCTTCCAATATAGAAGTGATTACCCACATCTAAAGATGACCAAAGTGGGAAATAAAATAATGATCCAGACTGACATCATCAAATTAAACAATGGGAAGGACATGGATCACTCCCACAAAATTCCTTGGAAGGAAGATGGTCCAATATAATCCCCTCTACTTCCTACACATGTCACGAGATTGATTTCTTATCAAGCTTTTCTACATGGATACACATCTATCAGTGTGCTCCCTACGGTGTTTGTGCAACTCAAGTCATACCTGCAACATGGTCAATTGTGCAGACAATGTCGTAGCTTCTGTTTGTAGCGTTTGTACTTTCTTTTCAAGCTCCGAAATATACCGCACCTTTCGCTCTTTTGAACGAGCTGCCGATTGTCTATTTGCCAAGATTCTGCAAATAACTTCAGCATGTTCAAATTTAACACAAAAAACTCCGTGTGGATACAAAAGTAAATTTAGCTTTGCACACTTTCCCTCATGCTTCACTAGAATGTTCAACATTAACTGTTTCTTGAAAGGTGGATCAGAGCTTTTCTTGTGTGAGCAATGACCCATTTTCCCTCGTAGATTTACCACAAACCATTGACAAGCTTCTTAGGGCAAAGCTGAGAAAGTGTTTTCCAGTAAGAGAAGAAAGGAGAATTTTCTACTGTTCTTTATTAAAGTTCTCCACTGTAAGATTTTGTAGCATTCCATGCATGAAAAACTCCAGGACATGAGATCAGAGTATAGACATTCCTAAAATTATGAGGTTGAAGAAGTTAGATGTAGCATATATTTCCTTTGTGAGTGAATAACCCCTGTCATGTTAGATCCTAATCCTCATCAATTTGGTTTTCATTCTACCAAAAAATGTTCTTCAACTCCTGGCAAATTGTGATTTCAGTCCTAATCTTTCACTAACCTCTTAGCCCTCTTGGGATCAACAAGAGCAATCTCAGCCAATTTTTCATTTGACATGATCTTCTTCATCTCGAAGCCCTCAAATTCTCCTCCCCTTGTTCCACCACTAGGCATGGTCAGCTTGATGTTAAAACTACCATCGATGGAGAGGCTATGACTATGGTCAATCTGGCGACCTCCTCCAGGTGGTAAGCTCTGCACATCATTACCTTCTTCTTTCAGAGGAGCCATGGTCTCGTCCATGGATGCACTCCGCGAATGACCAAATCCATTCTTTCCTTGTCCATTGAAAGACTCACCAATGTTGCAGCTATCTCCTTCTTCCTTATCACTATTATCTTCTTTATCACTATCTGAAACATCTGAAATCTTATGCCTATAATCTGACACCTCAGCTGAAATCTTACAATTTCCTATCTCGTCAATACTTTTACCACCTTTTGTGAGGCTTTCAGAAGGAGGAGCTGGTACATTCAACTGATGATTCTCCAGGCTATCTGAAGGACATAACACCTTCCTAGAGGGTTTTCCAAGTCTCTCTGAATAATATAACACATTGGAATTATGATTCGAGAGGCTTCCGGAAGGAGATAACACCTTTGTTGAATAATTTTCAGGCCTATGTGATGGAGATGCTCCGTCAGGCCTCTTATTATCTACCATATCTGAAAGCAAGCCAACATTCTGGTCTGGGCCAGGGTTGCTTTGGTACCCATCAATTTTATCCACATCGATGTACATTGAGAAAAGATCTTCATCTCCTTCTTTTTCACACCGATCCATTGGGGTCCTACAATTATGCTCTACTTCCATGGGTGTCCCCCATAGGAGCTCTTTCTTGACATGTGCATCCAAGTTCTTCGTGGAGCTTTGAGGCCACGAAACCATGACTTTTTCTCCTTCTATCAAGTTAGATGAAACGTTCTTCGAGAAGCCATGGCCCGTGAGAAACTCGAGATTTTCTCCTGAGAATGTGAAAGGTATTTCACTGAGCGCTCGTCTATGGCCCCTTCTTTGAGGAGCACTAGAAGATATAGTCTTAAAGTTTTGGCCGTGTCTTTTGCTTGAAGAAGATGAAGAAGACTGGTAATTGTAAGGACTCAGAGGCGGAAGGGGTGAAATCACGGTGGAGGCAGTGATATTAGGAGAATCCGATTCTTGATGTTCTGCCATGGAGGCATCAGAATTAGGAATTGCAGAAAGAGAGGATGGCGAATCATGATCGATATGCCTATTTATCTGAGTTGATGACGGTGATGGCGATGGCGATTGCGATGGTGATGACAGTGGAAGCTTAGAAGAAGTATCAGAAAAGCCTCTGAAAGAATTAAGGAGAGATGACGATGGAGATGCAGGGATCTGATGATCTGAAACGTTTTGAAAGAAAGACGAAGGCTGAGATAGAGAGCGACTTCGAGAATGACCTGGAGCAGAAGGAGGGGTAACGGTGGGAGGAGAAGAAGAATATTGGAGAAAATGTAGACCTTGGCTATGGCGACCTTGCAAAGATGTCTGTGTTGAGGAGCTGTTGTAAAGCGGAGGAAGGTTCTGATGATAGAAAGGAAGAGGAGAAGGAGCTTGATACTGTGAACTGAGCTTATCTTCGTTCTGAGATGCAAGCAAAATACTTTTGTGGAATTGATTCAGCAGAGATGAATCATCGCTGGCTGCCATGGGAAGAGCATTCAGATCGAAGAAGAGGCAGCTTCAAGGTCGAGGAAGCGGAACAAAAGGACGGGTTTTTCCTGCACCTGCGTGAGCTTGAACGGTAAGACAGACGAGGGAAGAGAAGCCGGATGGAGAAGCAAAAATCTCAGGAATGGCGATCCTTTTGAGACGGTTTCTTTCTGCAATGGATGGCTCCAATCCAAACCCTAAGCGAGCTCTAATGGTAAGCCCTAACAGAGATACGACAGAGAAAACCCTGAAGTAGAGAGATCTTCGCTGTCTTCGCATCCGCGTGCGGCAGGCATATTAGAAAGAAAGGGGTTAAAGACGGGCAGGAAGGGGGGAGAGGGAATAACGCGTAAGGAGAAAAGAAACAGAAGGTCAAAGAAAAAGAACGAATGTTTACGCAGGCAGGAGGAAGCTCAGAGCGGACAAAAAAGGAGAAGAAGACGATGAAGACGATGAAGACGATGAAGATGACGCTGTCGATGACGATGTACAGACGAAGAAGGCGACGAAGGAGACGAAGATGACGATGAAGATGACGATGTCGATGACGATTTACAGACGAAGAAGACGACGAAGACGAAGACGAAGACGAAGACGAAGATGAAGCAGATGAAGATGAAGATGAAGCAGATGAAGATGAAGATGAAGCAGATGAAGATGAAGATGAAGATGAAGATGAAGAACGAGAAGCAAAACAGGAAAAGAAATCCTAAGACGACGAAGACGAAGACGAAGACGAAGGAAGACGACGATGAAGCCGAAGATGAAGATGAAGCAGATGAAGATGAAGATGAAGATGAAGATGAAGATGAAGAACGAGAAGCAAAACAGGAAAAGAAATGCTTCCACGACCAATAGCAGGGAGGGTCAGCTCTCTAGCGATCAATCCATGGCTTCTCGCGCTCTCTCTTTCTTCTGTGGCACACAGACAAAACAGACAAACCAAGAAGACGACGTATACTGCTGGTATACGTATACGTATACGCGTATGTATGTACGTATACGTATCCCGGAGCGTATGGGTGCGCGCACATGTATGCACACATGCGATGCATGTGCATGCAGCGTGGATGGGGGTTTGTGGCCTGCACATGCCACGTATGTATAACGCCGGTATACGCATACGTACATAATTGTAGGTCTACGTAGCCCGTGCGTATGGGCGGCCGTACACGCATGTATGCACATGCGATGCATGTGCGTGCATGCATTGTGGATGTGCGCATGCTGCCTGGCACCGTGCACACATGTGTGAGCATGCCATGCATGCGCGTGCGCACACCCATGCGCACCGTATACGCATACGTACACCATCGTACGTCTACGTAGCCCGTGCGTATGGGTGCGCGTACACGCATGTGTATGCACATGCGATGGGCATGCACATGTATGTGCATGTCGCCATGCGCGCGCGCGCATCCATCCATCCATCCATCCACAGGCATGATGCGTGGGCCGTACGATGGGGAAAACATGGTATGGACAGCGGGGATCCTCCTGCGCACGTGCGCTACTGATGGGATGGGCATGTGCGCATTCCATGCATGCATGTGTGGCCGGTTAAATGCCAAACAAGAGCCATGTGCGCTGCACCAGGAAGCTTCTAGAAGCTTCTTGAAGCTTCCTGCTCGCAAAAGCCGCAGCTCTCCGTTTTCGCGCACACGGTCCAGCCAGAAGAGCATCATCGGAACGAGAGCATCGTCGGGGCTTCATAGAGAGCCTTTGCGATCGATCGAGGCACGAAACATCCGTGGCCCTCGGAGAGCTGTGCCGATCGATCCGATCCGCTCCGATCGTCGGTGCTTTAAAACGCTGGAACAAGAGCATCGTTATAGGTTTTAGCCGTGCGATCGATCGATCACGTGAGATCGAGCATGGAACATCAGCATTAGGATTAGGCTTGAGTCGTGTGTCGATCGATCGGACAGCTATTGGGCTTTTGCTCGTGCTGTCAATCGATCGGAGGATTGTTCATGCGGCTCAGCTGTGTCGATCGATCGATCAGCCGATTAGGGAGCTGTCAATCAGGCTTAGCTGTGTCGATCGATTAGCGGATTATCTGTCTTGGTTTTTGTCGATCCAGTAATCCATCACGGAACTATCAATCAGGCTTAGCTGTGTCGATTGATTGAGACGATCCGGAGCCACTGTGACGAAGAATCGATCTGTAGGCCCGCCCCCGTAATCGCGATTTGGCCCGATGTCCCAGATATGCTCAGCGCGTTCTTAACGACACGGAAGTTGATCGATCGATGATGCTTTACACTGGGACTATTTAAAACTTTGTTATCAGCCCTCGCTTTTGGCTTTCGCTTCTGTACGGCCGCATCGTTCGCCTTTGAACACGTTAAAACGACCGGTGGAGCTGATCGTAGTCTCCGGAGCAAGACGTATACAGTGCCAGAATACGACACGTGCAATCGCAGTAATGTACTTCCCGATGGTGTAAGTGGAAAACAATCATGGATTCTTCGATGATATAGCAAGTGATACGAGATGAGCTATAGACGTTCTTCGATCGAACTTTCCAAGGTTTCCATTGAGCAAATCGACGCAGTAGAAGATAACTCGTTAATGCCTAGGATGGGCGAGCTTTCTATTTGGACGCGACTTGTGGCTAAGTTTGGAGTGTGGACGTCTCTCCTGCAGCTAAGGAACTGGTTAACGTGACGATCTGGAACTAGTTTCTGTGCATGGAAGTCTTATCACGAGTGCCAACGTAAAATGACACATAAAGAATGGATCTGAAACCTACGACCTTTTCCGACAGAAGCTGAAAGCCTTGTCTGTGACCATCTAATCAGATATAATAATAGTAATACTATACGATTTGTATAAAACCGTATCGTCAGAATGATCGCGTTGTCTGTTATCATCGTAGTTCGTAGACACCAGCAAGTGGCAATCCTGCGTGCATTATTAGGCCTTGATTTGTCCAAAATCGACGAGTGGTTCTCAATATTAAATTGTTCTAACTCGACGCCAGTATTCGGTGCGCTCTTACAGTTATCATCTTTGATTGGCAATATAATCTCGTTCTTCTATTCTCTTTCGGCTCTGTCTTGTCATCGGAGTCGACGCTGTTGTGAGGCCTTTTGCCGCAACATGTAGAAAGAAGCAATGAACATCGAAGCTCGATGGCGGTCACATGATCCAGAACCTCAGAATTAGCAGCTTCATAATTACCACCATGCAAGTCAATTTGAGACATGGAAATCTGCTGACATTCGGGAATGTCGACAGAACATGTTGGATGGTTTCGTCTTTCCCAATCGAGCTCTTCTAGCGGTAGAGCCATAAAAGCAAACGCGTGCAATTGACTTGGTCTTCTACTTGCCAGCCCAAATCTAAACTACAAGTTAATGTTCGTCGAGAAAACCACACATTAACATATTGTGTGAATTCTCTGTCAACACCGGGCTAATTTCTCTCGATAAAATGCTCAATCAAGTGCTCCATTTTTGTAATGAAACACCTGATTAAGTGCAAGTTTCAGTTCTACTCGGCAACCCAAGTCTGAACCAGCGAAGTTAACGTTTTGTCCGAAAAAATCACACATTAACTTATCGTTCGTCAACACTACGCTAATTTCTCGCAATCAAGTGCTTAATTGAGTGCCAAATTCTATTGATGAAGTGCTTAATTAAGTGCCAATTTCTCTTAATTAAGATCTAATTTCCCTTAATCAAGATCTAATTCCCCTTAATTAAAGTTCCTCTTCTCGCACTTCTGAACTCCGGACTCTTCGTGGGCGTTTTGGAGGTGAAGGGTTCGAATCGATTTCTCTGCGAGGAAAATCTGTCGTGCTTTGCTCCCCTCCCGCTTCTGCCCCCTCTCTGCGCTTATCCTTTGATGAAGAAGAGCTTCTGTCCATCGACTTCACCCTAGCCTTGGTTTCCAATCCAGCAGATCCGCAGGTTCCGATGGGTGCTATTGAAAACGGAAGAATCAAGGGCCTCCTTCCCGACAAGACGCTATTTGCCGTGAACTATCCTGGCTACCCGTCTTCTCTCGAGAGGGCCGTGGAGACATTGGGGGGCCAAGAGGCAATCTCGAAGGTTTACTTGGAAAGTGCATTCTCCAGTATATCATGGCTTATTTTTTTATATGAAAAAACCAAAGCTTTTTCGTTTTTGGTGGGGGTGGGGACGGTTTATTTGGCTGAAATCTTATGGTAAAAGTGAAGAAGAGAGTGGGTCAAGCCAGTATAAAGTGGAACTCTCATTAATCATTCTCATACCATATTCACAAGTATGCTCCACGCACATTTTCAGCTATCACTGACACATTGTTGCTGGAGAAAGGATTCATACAGCTAACTTCTCATTCAGAAAATCGATGCAAAGGAAAGAAATTCTAGTAGAAAGTCATGTAATTCTTCCAATGAATTTGTGTTATCTTCCTCATTGTGTCTTGTTATTGTTGTTTCGATATCTTTGCAAGGGGAAGCCTAAATTTGTAGCATTTGGTTATGAATGATTCAATGCTTTGAATGTCTTTGAATGGAATTCATTGTAGGCACGATTGTCCGAATCAAATTATCTAGAGCTCAGATTCCGTCCAGAAGACCCCTTTGCTCATCCAGTGTTCGGTGAGCTTCATGGCATATCCGGATTAGTTCTTGAACTCTCTAGGAATAATGATGCAGAAAGCTCAAGCCAAGAAGTCAGGGCTAATATCATTGCCAGGGTTGATCAGTGTTATGATTTCAATGGTCGGTATGAACAATCACTTTCGGTTATCAAGTTCGAATTCATTTCAGTGAGGAATAATCGGAAAATATAGTGTCTATAATGTTCCTTGCATGTTCTTGATGTTTTAGGGATGGCAGACTATCAGTATGTTGCACCCATTCATGTGAAGCTTGAACAGAGGAGGAAACGTCAACAAATGCAGAATCTTCAGATTGGTCAGTTTCAAAAGGCTATTCATATTTAACGCAGCTAGGCTCTAAAGGTTTCTGACAATATGTAAAAATTTCATCATGGTCGGAACAAAGTTGTTAATCAGGGGGCCAAAAATTTAGCTATTATTTTGTCGATGTTAATCAGGGGCCAAAAATTTAGCTATTATTTCGACGAAACCATGCTCAAAGAAATGCTCTTGGTTCAGATCCTGCTGGGCTCATAGATGTGGAACAAGAGGGAATAATGTTACTTCCACCACCTTTATTCTCCGTCAAAGACATGCCGGAAGAACTTGTGTAAGTTTCAGGAGGTAGCACATCGATAATGTATTTTAGAGCAATATAAAGTGACTGGGTTTAATACTTGTCAGTTTTCTTTCATATCGTGATCTTCATCCTTTTAATTTCGTGCTGAAAGAATCTCCTTGGTTATGTATGATTAATAACATTATTACGAATACTTAGGTTTTTTCACAGTGTGGTATTGTTCTCTTCATTCTCTTGATTGATACTTGCCATTGCGCAAGTTCATGCTAAAAGCACTACACTTGTCATGTTTTGTTCTATATAAAGGTAGTTTTGACCTCAATGTGTTAAAAACATTCCTGCAGTTTGCAGCCATCTGATGTATCAAGAGCATGTCATCGCCAAACTTTGCTCACTCAGCAGCCTTGGGAAGTACAAGATTCTCAGGTATGTGTCGCTCACGAAGGATTTATTTGGATTGGTTCCATTTTTCTTTTCCTCATTTGAAGTTTCTAGAGATCAATCGCTAAACGAGTTTCTTTTATTGTAAAAAGAATGAGATCATTCTTCACGGTTTCTCAGTAAAGGCATCAAAATATTTGGTAGGAGTGTCACTAATAAAATATATTGGATGTAATCTAACATTTTTTTTGAGAAACACGTTTCCTACAAGAAAATCAGGTTCTGTACTTGCCCTTATAGATGATCTTTTAAGAATGTAAACATTATTATGGCATCTCATATTGTCAGAGAAGCTAAATGTGATCACAAATGAGCTGGCCTCATGAGTTCTGATATTAACTGTGACTATCAGAATCACATCCATGCTCAAATCCAAGAGTTGTTGTATCTGTGAAGCCCCTTATATGTACCATATGAGCATAAGTTTGATCAGGACTATGTCATCATAGACAAACATAGGCATACTGAAACATTGGAACTGACAAACTTGTTTGGTTGCAGATGGAGATTGTTCCTTGTTTCAACCTTGACTTCAAGATCAAAGATATCCAGAGTGTCCAAAAAGAATGAATTTGCGTTCTGTTTTCTTTTTCTTGGAAGTTATATTTGTTAAATTAAATTAACTTTGCTTTCCTACAGTCTGTTGTCGAGCCTTTACATAAGCACACAGATACCTCCTAAGATTGATTGGGAAAGTCGGCTTGATAAGAACTCTAGTGAATGGCATACACAGTTAACTCTTGCAAACCTATTTGAAGAGAGACCAATATGGGCAAAATCTACTATCAACGACCGGCTGATAGCAAAGGGGATTTGTATCACAGATGTGCAGCTAAGAAGGTATAACCTTTTACACTTGGATTCATCTTTCTAAGCATGCAGGCTAATATGTGCCGAACCATGTTTCAGGTTTTTATTCAGATTATCTTATTATTTCGCCTATGGACCTTTCCGCACATTATGGATAAAAAATGGATATGATCCGAGGAAAGATCCAGAATCAAGAATGTAAGTATCCACATTATAGATTCAGTCCATTGAAAGAATGGGCTGGAGGGGGGGTTTGAAAATTGGTTTGCATTTTCTTATGTGTGAATAATTTCTTTTTCTGCATTTTCCCTCATATATCCATCTGTTTATGAGGTACAATTATTGACACATTTCAGTTTCGAGGATGATTTTCTCTTGGAAAATATGTTGGATTTGGGAATGGAGAAATAGGTGTCACATAATCTACTTTGAACAATATGTGGCTCTGAATCATAACGTCCATGACACTTAGTTGGTTAAGGAAGGTACTAACAAACTTTTGACATAAATAGTAAAAGGGCGTGGAAGGATTTACTTGCACAAATCAAGTTTATATTTACTTGCACAAATCAACTTTATACAAGCAAAGCAGTTTTATCATACGTGGAAACATATCTTTGTGTTGTATATATGTGTGTATTGTTTATGTATATTTTTCTAATTTGGAATGATAGGTTTCAGATGGTTGACTTTCGTGTACCCAAATCTGTGAGAAAGGAAGCTCAAGCATATCTGATTGAGAAAGGAGAGGCAGCGTAAGTTTTCCAATGGCTTGAACTCTGAGCTTAAAAAAAGATCTCATGAGAAACATTATTGAAAGTTGAAAATTAACGTGAATATACAAGTAGATACAAACGATATATGCTAGCTAAAGTTCCTCCACTTGCACA
This sequence comes from Azolla pinnata, assembly GCA_037176905.1. Taxonomy (NCBI): domain Eukaryota; kingdom Viridiplantae; phylum Streptophyta; class Polypodiopsida; order Salviniales; family Salviniaceae; genus Azolla; species Azolla pinnata. The sequence continues at coordinate 50,527 of JBBBWG010029976.1, forward strand.
CCTCTTCATACACTTATATCATGGAAAGCAGTAGTTATCTAGCCATATTGTGATACTTTCACTTTCTATGGATTTTCTGTTCAGTGCAACATTAAGTAAGATATCCTCATTTATTGATAATCCATCCGGAATTGTAATTTTCATACCGGTCACAACGTTTTGCCCCCATCTACTGGTGTTACGCTGAATCTGTATTATATAAAAAATTGGTGACCGTAGATATACCATTCATCTACAACTTTTATTTGCCCTTTGCATAGGGCATCCATTACTTGGAGCGATATTTGCTGTTTTAAGGAGGCACCATTGAAAAAGTTCTCCTATTTACAGTTGTATGATCTTGATGATGAATACATCCAAAGTCAGATCAGACGACCTGCAGAGCAATCCACATGCAATGTAAGAAAGATTATCTCAATAGTTAGTTGCTCATTGACTAATGCTTTGAATTCTGGTGACTCACATGAACATAATTTTTATCTTTTAAGAGTGTGTTAAAGTTAACTCCAGTTTTTGTAAGATAATATGTATGAGAGTCATTCACAAGGCTTGGGTGAGCAGTCATTGGAAGACTCTAATCTTCCTGGGTTTAAATTTTTCCTGGAGTCTATGCAAAGGAGGGAAGTGAAATGCTGACTCCCTTCAGACAAAATGTCTGTGTTTGAAACTCTGTGAGTGACATCTGCCTTTTCAGTACAGCATGGAAACAATAACATCAAGCAGTAACATGGAATCTTCCAATAGTGTAACCGCTATATGTAATCAACAAGACTGTGCAAGAGGGTTGTTCATGGGGGTTAATTTTTCTTGACTGTCAATATTTGCCAGTTTGTTTTGGCTCTACCAAATTCACAAGAAGCATGTCATGAAACTCATTTGACTCACCTAATGTGGGGATGACCAACAAAAAATTAAGCAACAAAGCAAAAAAGAAAGATATAATAATCTCTTATGAACCCAATCTGGAAAATGCCGCCTCATCTTGGAGAAAAACGGACAAGAAGGAACTAATAAAAAAGACAAGATAAATAGTGTGCTGTCTTTTATGGGATCTGATGCCACAATGTAGAAGCTGTCTAGATCCTCATGTAGAACATACATGACAGAAAGAGAGAGTTTGGAGATTTTTTCAGGCTGGTCTGTTTTGTACTCTTGAAGGGATTAGAGGAAAAAAAGTTGGATCTTTCTTTGTCTCAGCTTCTGGTTCTCTCATCTGTATTGGAGTTACAGCAACTAGCAAGTTAATCTAATTCTTGGCAATCACCAGCATAATGCTATTTTGATTGATTATTGTGAAAACTTATCTATTGCTGGTAGGAATATACGGGATGGTTTAGCCGTGCAACAATTATCAGGTTACGACATCATATAAGGGTACGCTTTCTTAGCTTGATACCAGGAGATACTGCGAAAGAGCTTGAGCAGATGGAATCCAGAAAATTAGGCATACTAAAGCGTTTAGCTATGATTCCGAGTAATCCTCCCAAAGCGAAAGTTGGCAATGATGGTACATACTTTTTGCAATTCAAGCGGAATTTGATGGCTTTCAAGTCTTCAATAAACTTGAGAATGTTTTGCTAATCAGGTAACAATGGAGGGCCACAAGATGATGAATTGCTTGCTATCAGTGGTGTTGCTAATGTTGTTTCATCAGGGACCGACTTACAAAATATGAATGTGATTGATAATGAAGACGAGGATGAGGAGGAAGAGGAAGAGGAAGAGGAAGAAGATTATCAGCCATTTGAAGTAAGTTACACTTTTTTGCTCCCTATTTCCTTTTTTTATAAATTGATGTATATGCTGAATGAAAATGGCACACATTCCTTTAAAGGTGTTTCTGAATAATTGGATTCTGAGAGGTAATGTTTATATATTACAAACTTGCAGGAACTGCATTTTCAGAACATGACAGACAGCTGTATCCTTTTCTTACACTATGGCTATGTATCAGGATCGTATATTACACATTGTGTTCAGATCGAATGTTTGATGTGGGTAATGATGTTTTTCATCAGCTATGGGTATTTAATGCTCCACAGTAGAACATCAATGTGCACGCAGTACCCTCATCTGAGAGCCGACGTTCTCAATGGGGTATGGCAGTTCCTTTTGGAAAACTGCCTAGAAATGCAAAGACAGTTAGTTTAGTGGGTGCAAACCCTGCAGTACCTGATCTTTGCTGGGATGGTTGGTCGCTATCCACCTCCTCGGTGATTTGGGGAGATTCCAGCACTGGACCCTTAAGAGTTTGGAGTAGTAAATAAGCCAAGTGGTTTCAGCGTCTGCTTTACGAGTTGGGGGCCTCTAGGGTTTGTAGTAGCTGAAACACTCTATAGGCCTTGGTTCCCTCCATGCATGATGGTAGAGAGAGGTAGAACGCCCTTGTATAACGGTTCATAAAACAAAAAAAAAGGTAGCTTCATGTAGTAGAATAAGCAGCTTTATTCCTCATTTGATAACCCAATGCTGTCTAGAAAGACGGCAGTTTGACACATCATTCACAGCTCAGTGGGAATTTATCTATGTGGTGACCTTGGGCCCACAAATTGTCGACAGGTGTCTCTACTTTTCAGATTTGGCTTAGGGTGTGTGTCCTTGTAATTAACATCCAGTGTAGGGTTCGAGTTTATCTTGATATGCCATGGATAGAAGCACTTACTTACATGCGTGTAGTGTCTATGCTGGTAGTAGACTTATGAACCCCGACAAGTAGGCATCTGTTATATCATCTGTTCATGAGTTCAATGTGCACATGGCATTACAGCATTAAAGCCTTATTCAATGATTATGAAGCAGCAAGAGATAGCTACCTTAGAATGAATCCGTATTTGGGGAGACTGAAACTCGTCGACCTTTGTCAATGAGCACTTTCCTGTTAGTTACAAGGTTCTCACATGTCATATGCTTATTATTGTAACATCACATGTAGAAGATGTCATATTTAGATTATTGTGCAACATTGATCTAAGAGTAGTTAATGTCTGGATTTGGACGGTTTCTATTTGACGATGCTCAATCTTTGACCGCATCTTAGATATGGATTCATTTGGCAATATCCCGAAAAACTATCTACAAGAGTTGCTAGAAAAGTTCCCGCTAAATAGAGGGGACAGTGTAGAAAACACTAGAGATGTGGATCTCAGTGATGTAGAGACAGGCTATCCCATCTTTGAGCAAGATGATGATGAGGATGAGGATGAGGATGGAGATGATTAATGCCTTGATGCGGATTCAGGAAGCTCACGCTACCAATGTATTTACGATGTTTGAAGGGTCAAATGTATGAAGAAGTTTTGCTTGTAAGAGCACCGGATTTTCTTTTTTTTGTAGGCACATGATTAGAAACGGCGTTTCATGGCTAGTTGTACAGAATTGTTTATCATGGGTTTTTTTTAACATTTAACGAAACCTTTGTCCCATGAATTCCAGAACCAGATCGAATCGAACTCGTTCACAATGGTCACAATACAAAGCAAAATGCTGACATGGTAACATAGTTGGCTAATCATTTGATCATGTAACAGAATTTCTTTTTGAGGCAATGTTGATCTCTGGATGAGGTTTTATCTACTTGCATGCATAATGACTGGCTGAATGAAATTGATGCTAAATCAGATTCTTTCTCTGCATAGATTGTGGTTGAATTAACTATAATGGTTACACTGACACATGAATGGAAATGTAGACTGTCCAAATCTTATTCAACGTATGGATCATACTAACCAACCTTTGAACAAACTGTTGCTAGTGAATTGTAACTGTTTTTTGTGTCACACAAAGGCCATGATTCCAACTAACTTGACCAAGAGGTTGTGTGGTGCTTGACACATTTGAACCCCCAAACCTTCCTTGCTTGTAAATGTGTTCACAATGACATTGCAATGCAATCTGCGTGAAAATGTCTCAGGAAGCCATTGATTTCATGACTTGATTGTGATGCTACTTCATCGGTATGCTTTCTAATGTTTTCAGAGGCATGCATCGAGAACAAGCCAATATGATTGAGCGAGGTTATCGATCATGCGTTACGACGCTTACTCGAATGAAAATATCCGCTATGAATTAGCTCTGAAAATGAAAAGAGATTTAGTTTTAAAACACTTGCAACTAGAATCGTCAAAGCGATTATTGATCGTCTATTGCTTGCCTTAAAGCATGCCCTTGATTTGAATCAGGTCAAAGAGTAGTGTAAGTGTTAAAAGAACACTTGTGACTAATGTTAGAGCAGAATAAATCAAGTGAAAAAGCAAGAAAAACATTTTGGTGAGAGAAGCCGAATCCGACTCGTGAGCACAATCAAAGGTAACCTTCTACGCGCCAGATTTGTGCCCTAGCCAGATTCATTCAGCACAATCATGTAAAGCGGCCACGTTAGACATGAAAACATATGCATTAGCTCGGCGGGGTTCCAACATCAGGGCGAAATCGAACGCCTGTTTCGCAAGTTCAACGTCTCCGTGCGTGGCGCAAGCACCGAGCAAGAACCCCAGGATCGCCAGATCCGGTCGAACCGGCATGTTCCTCAGCAAGCTCTCGGCCCTTCTGAGGTCCCCCGCACGCCCGAGAAGGTCTATCACTACACCATACTGCTTGAGCTGCGGAGTTATTCCATACTCTCGTGCCATCGATTCAAAGCATCCCAGGGCTCTGGCGACGAGCCCCGTGTGGCTGAACGCAGCGAGGAGCGACGTGAACATCACTTCGTCGGGCACGATGCCTTGGAGCCTCGATTCCTCGAAGACGCCGGAATCATCAGATCTCGCCCCATGCGAAGCGAGCAGCGCCGTCCAGGAGACGAGATCGCGCTCCGCAAGCGTGTCGTGAAGCATGTCGGCTTCCGGGATTCCAGCACAGCTCGCGTAAGTATGAATCAGAGCCGCTGCGACGGAGATAAGCTTCTCCCACCCGGACGCGGCAGCGACAAAGTGAAGCTCTCGGCACGCACCCGGGCTTCCGGTGCCTTCGCAAGCTCGCAAGCTGCACAGGAGTGTGACTTCGTCGATGCCCACGCCTGCTTCGCGCATCTCTCTGTACAGCACCAGCGCTTTCTCGCCGCGGGATCCTTCGGCGTAGGCCGAGAGCATCGCGTTCCAAGCGACGAGATCGCGGTGGAATGCCTCGTCGAACACGCGCTCGGCATCCGGAATCGCGCCGCACCTGCCGTGCATTCCGATGAGGGCGGTGGCCACTCTCGCGTCGGAAGCATAGCCTTTCTTCTCGATGTCGGCTTGCAGCGCCCGGCCTATTTCGAGAGCTTCGCCTTCTTCGGCGAAGGCAGCTGCCATCTCTCTGTCCGCGAGGCAGGCGCACGCTTGAAGCGCGAGAACGCACGAAACCCTGTCCGGATCCACTCCTTCGCTGTGCATTTGCATGTACGCCAGCAACGCCTTCTCTGCTTCGCCGCATCCGACGTAAATGGAGATGATGGCTGACCAAGACACAACATCCCGACGCGCTTCGCTGCTGCTGTAGACAACATTCTCAGCCTCTGCGACTCGGCCCCATCGACCGTACATGCTCACGAGCGCATTCTTCAGAAGAACCCCCCTGCAAGCGAGCCCTCTCTTGACTGCGTAGGAATGCAGAGCTCGGCCGATTCCGAGGTAGCTCGTCTTGTTCCGGTTCGGATCATCCGGATCCAGCGTGCCGTCGTTCGATCCGAACCTTGATTCCCGGCGCACCGACGTGACCGTGCTCCGATTCGGATTCAGATCGAGTGTGCCGTCGCTCGATCCGCAGCCTGATTCCCGGCGCACCGATGCGATCCTGCTCCGATTCGGATCCGGATCCGGATCGGGCGCGTCGTCGTTCGATCCGAAGCCTGTTCCCCGGCGCATCGATGCGATCCTGCTCCGATTCGAATCGACCGAATCGTCGTTCGATCCGGAGCTCGCTTCCGGAGGCGTCGATGCGATCCTACTCCGATTTAGATTCGGATTCGGATTCGGATTCGGATCGAGCGCATCGCCGCCGCCGTTCGATCCGAAGCTCGCTTCCGGATGCATCGATGCGCTCCGCTGCTCTTCGATCTTGCTCAACGGCTCTCCGATCTTGCTCCGCCGCTCTCCGATCTTGCTCCGCTGCTCTCCGATCTTGCTCCGCGGCTCTTCGATCTTGCTCCGCTGCTCTTCGATCTTGCTCCGCGGCTCTTCGATCTTGCTCCGCTGCTCTCCGATCTTGCTCCGCTGCTCTTCGATCTTGCTCCGATCCGGAGCGGCCGCACTTCCCTTCGATCCGACGCCTGCTTTCGGGCCCATCGATGCGCGCAGCTTCTCTTCTTTGCGATCCGATTGCAGGGAAGCAGCAGCGCAGGCTCGGACGGCGAGGGCGATGGTGTACTGATCCGGAGCTTCCTCCTCCTCCTGCAGCATCTGCCTGAACAGCCTCAAGACCTTCTCCCCGCAAGAACGCTCTGCATAGGCAGCCATCAGGACGTTCCAGGTCACGGTGCTGCGATCCGGCATGGCGCGGAACGCATCTTCAGCTTCCATGGTCGCGCCGCATTTGCCGTACATGCTGATGACGGTGTTGCAGAGGAAGAGGTGCGGCAGGAGCCCCCTCCTGCGTGCATCCCCGTGGAGCTCCGCCCCGCGGGCCGGGTCTGGTATGGCGGCGCACGCCTTGAGAAGGCAGATGAAGGTGCGAGGGTTGGGGCGGATACCTGCGCGGAGCAGAAGCGGGTAGATCTGCAGAGCTTCCAGAGGGCGGCCATGGCGGAGGCGATCCGCGATCCGAGCGTTCCAGGTCCGAAGGTCTGTGCATTTCATAGAGCATTTCCTTCCTTCCTTGCTTGCTTGCTTCCTTCCTTTCTCTGCTTCTTCTTTTGTTTTGGAACTGAGAGCACAGAAACACGAAATAGCTGAACAGCTACACAGCCAAAACAAGCTGTGAAAAGCTGAAATAACAGCTGAATGCATCCCCAGAAAAGCACGAAAAAATGCTGTTGAAATACTGTAGCACAAAAGAGTTGAAATACAACAAAACAGCAAGCGAAATTGCTGGAATGCAGCGAACAAGATAGCTGAAAAGATGACATGCAGCAAACAAATAGCCGAAACGCCGAAATACAGCAAACACATTGCTGAAATTGCAGTTGAAATGCTGAAATATAACCGAAATATTGCAAAAAATAGCTGAAACGCTGAAATAGCTGAAATACGGCAAAACATGCTGAGAAGCTGAAATATGGTTGTACATAATAGCTGAAATACAACGGAAAATAGTTGAAATACAACAGAAAACAGCTGAAATACGGCAAAACAAGCCGACAAGAGCTGTATATACAACGGAAAATAGTTGACATACAACGGAAAATAGTTGACATACAAGAAAAAATAGCTGAAATAGCTAAAATACAGCAAAACAAGCTGGGAAGTTGAAATACTGTAAAATTAGCTGAGAAGCTGAAATACAGCAAAAAAAAGATAGCTGAAAAGCTGAAACATAACAATAGAAGCCGAAAAACTGCAAGAAAATGCAAGAGCCAAAATAGAGAAAAAAGAAACCAAGTCCAATGAATACTTCTTCTTCTTCTTCTTCTTCTTAAGCTTTTAAGACATGTTACTCGAGATTGCGGATGACATGTCTTAAGCTTTTCTCTTTCCTCCCCCGTTAGTTACTCGAGAAGTGGAAGATTACAATGGATTGATGTGCATCAGACATGTGTTAAGCTGCTTGAAGTGAGCTCCACCTTGAAGTATTCGGTACGTTAAACAAGTTAAGCCCTCTCTTCCGAGGTTTCTTCCACCTACTTGCTTCTTTCACATTATATCTATCTGTCTAGATAGATTGTATAATTTGATGGCTTTTCGAGGCAATTGGAGGAACAAATTTGAAAGATTCCAGGGCGTGGAAACCGATTTTGACGTATATGAGTTGTTGGATCGGATCAGTGGCCAAAGAAGTCTGGGATTTGCTCTGGTTTTCTGGTGTGGGCGATCTCTTTGCTAGCCATGGAAGCTTCTGTGTCAGCTATGGATGCTGGCACACAGAGTATGTCTTGTGTCAAGGGGCAACATAGACCCTAGCTTGTCTGGTACAGACATACCTTGTGTACTGCCATGGCTGGAGCTTTTGGTGATGTCTTTGCTAGCCATGGAAGCTTGTGTGTGAGCTATGGATGCTGACACACAGAGTGTGTCTCGTGTCAAGGGGAAACATAAACCCTAAATCCTAAACCCTAGCTTGTCTAGTGCCATGACTGGAGCTTGTGCACTGTCACGGCTGGAGCTTGTGCATTCTTTTGAGTTTCTTCTGGAATTTGAAATGCTCCGCTCCAGCCATAGCTCCCGAGGCATCCCCAAGGGACAAAGAAGAACTGGTCAGGACCACATCCGCCGGGCGCTTCTTGTCCCATCCTCCCCTGCGGCCTGAGCACCCACAGATCTCGAAGGGCTATGGAGAGAGCGAGCAGGAGGGAGAAGGAAGGGAGCAAGGGTCTGCCGAGCGTGATGATGGAGGAGGTGGAAATGGAGAAGGAAGATGCAGCAAGTTTACATCTTTTCTAGGGTTGCAACGATCTGAGGCTAGGATCGATGTGGACCTGGATGTGAATCCTGAGATAACAACACCCATGCCGTTCGAGCAGATTCTGGCATGGATCTGATGGAATCCTGCAGAAAGCCCTTCTTCAGGTTGATCTGGCATCATCTCTGACACGTTCTCCCCCCTCATGGATGGATGCAAAACAACCAAGGCCCCCGATTTCTGCAGATTCCTTCTTGTGGTGTTCTGTTCCAGCAATGCTGCCTCCTTCCACTTGCTCTTCCATGGCTTTGATCTCGCTGAATCGACCCCAACTGTAAGTCGTCCTCCCTTTACCAAAAGCTATGTCTTTTCCCATCGATTTGTTGCTCAGATTGCGTCGTGCTACCATATGCATTAGCACCAACCATAACTAGATATGCCGAGTGTAAATTTTGCTAGAATTGGAAACGTACTCCCCTGATAATGGCTTCAATAAGTGGGCTAACCGAACGAGTTTCCATGGGCTATCTCTAGACTCCATTGGAGTGCAATATGAGGCATCCACTGTTTCTGGCGTGGAGTTTCCACGGGCTATCTCTGGATTCCATTGAAGTGCATTATGAGGCATCCACTGTTTCTGGCTTGGAGTATCCATGGGCTATCTCTGGACTCCATTGGAGTACATTGTGCATCAGTTTGGAGACTGATAGGCATCTACTGTTTCTTATAAGCAACGATGGCTGGCTTGGAGTTTCCATGGGCTATCTCTGGACTCCATTGAAGTACATTATGCATCTGTTTGGAACGTGATAGGCATCCACTGTTTCTTATAAGCAGTGATAACCTTGTTTTGGAGTTTCTATGGGATATCTCTGGACTCCATTGAAGTACATTATGCATCTGTCTGGTATCCACTATTTCTTATAAGCAATGATGGCTGGTTTGGAGTTTCCATGGGCTATCTTTGGACTCCATTGGAGTTCATTATGCATCTGTCTGGAGCCGAAATGATGGCTGGCTTGGAGGGCTATTTCTGGACTCCATTGGAGTACATTATGCATCTGTTCGGAGTACATTATCCACTATTTCTTATAAGCAATGATGGCTGCTTTGGAGTCTGATCTATGACCAAAACCGGAGACATTAGGATTGAACTTACCTTGTACATCTCTAGAATCCTCTAGAATTTCGAGTTCCAAAAATTCAGAAGGAACATGCAAGAAGGCAATATCATCTTCTGGCCATAATCTGCCACCTGAAGCTACAGGAAGTACTCCCGGCATAAATTGATTCACCAAAATTTCATGTGGGTTCTATCGAATTTTCAATGCAATTTGAAAAGTCTCGCTATCACTATTGAAATTCTCTTTATCGAAATTTTTGGTTCTTGTAAAACTAATTAGCCAGTGAGGAACACGCTTTTATTTAGCATACTCCAGGAACTTCCTTGGCATGAAATGCATGCCCCCACAAACCGTTTCCAAACACTTGTCACTTCCTTAAATTTCCTTCCATCAAAGGAATCAATTCCAACCACTGACTGATCTAATCGATTAATCAATGTCCCTTGATCCATGTCTTCCAGCTCTCTACGTCATTGCTGGTGGCATTGACCCGTACTCACACCTGCTCCTTGGTGTATTTAACGTTCTTAGTTCTGGCTATCATGACATGCATAACTCTGGCCATCGCTCCTAGCCCCATCTCAGCTCTATCGTTGGTGTCCCTGACACGAATGCGCACATCTGTAGGATCGCTTATGCGCTGTCATTCGGGTTGTTGATCCAGTATGCCGATCGATTTTAGTACGATCATCCTGCTGTCCGTAGCTGTTATAATTGCACGGCTTTCATAGTTTGGTTATATATAATCGAGAGGTGAATTTTGGAGCGGGGGGAGTTTTATAAATCTCAACCGAAATCTGGAATGCTATTCAACCGTTGGGAAGCCAAGATCATAACAAACAATGCTCGGGACACTGCGCGATTTCGATGAATGAAAGCAAGAAGAAGAAGAAAAAAAATTTGTGTTGTGTGTTTATTGGTTTTGGAACAAATAGGGGAATTCAGGAGTTGGGGGGTGTTTTTTGCTCCCCGGGAACACCACCATCAGGAAGCGCTTCCGAACAAGCTGTTCAAGTGGGCTTCGAGATCGTCGGGCGTGTACTTGACGTACCTCTCCTTGTGCTTGACGACGTCGAGGTAGTTGTGGAAGCGGCCGTAGAAGGAGCGGTAGGCGGGGAGGATCATCTCGGTGACGGAGACGATGAGCTCGGAGCAGAGCTGATCGTCGGAGACGGCCCACGCGCTCTGCGTCCTCACATTCTCCTCGAACGCGGCGCTGAAGGCCTTGAACTTGTCCTTGATGAGGTTCCGGGTGGAGTTGTCGATGCTGCTGGAAGCGGGGCCGCGGCTCATGCGGAGGCCCTCGTCCTTGAGCGGCGAGAGCACGCTGGCCCAGGTGCGCCTGTAGGTCGCGTGGTGCTGCTTGAGCATCGCGTTGTTGCGCTTCATCCACTCCTCGCCGAGCAGCTTGCGGAGGGCGTCGCAGCGCTTGACGCTGCGGCCGACGAAGTGCAGGTTGTTCATGAGGAAGAGGCAGGCGAGGGCGGGGTCGCGGTAGAGCTGGGAGCGCGAGTCGATCTTCTTCTCGAGGGATCGCATGACGCGGGAGACGGCGAGCGACAAGGGGCTCATCGGGCGGGCGCATGGCGGGTCATCGCCGCGGCAGGAAGATCGGGCACGGAGGCTGGAGATGGTGGTGGTGGTGGTGGTGATAGGGCATGGTGGTTCATCATCATTGCAGGAAGATGGGCTATGGAAGCCGGCGGCGGAGATGGTGATGGAAGATCGGCTATGGAGGCTGGAGCTGGTGGTGATAGGATGATCAGCAGGAGGAGCATCGTCGATTCCGGCGGTGGCACACAGGAGAAGCTGGTTCAGGGCAGGTGCGAATCGCGGCAGCAAGCTGCCGAGGTAGCGCATGACGTAAGGGACGAGGGGGAGGAGATCGCCGCGGCTGATCGCTGCCCTCGATCCCTCCTCGTGCAGGGAAACGAAGCGCTCGAAGCTCGAGAAGATTCCGCGCGCTGCGTCGGCCAGCCTTCCCAGCGTCTCGGCCGCCTCCAAGCACAGGCTTGCATTGGCTATGGCGATGCCGAGCTCTCCGGTGATGTACCCGCCTTTCTCGGGCTCCTTCTGCTGATGCTGTTGATGGTGATGATGTTGATGGTGGTGATGGTGATGGTGATGGTGATGGTGAAGCTGATTCTGCCCGAAGATTGCCTCGATCCCGGGGATGAGCTCCTGCAGGCATTCGTGCATCGCCATCACCCCCGCCAGCCTCTCGGGCACTCTCCTCCCCACCGACACCGCATCCGCCATTCGCAGCAGCTCCGCCACGCTCCCCTTGGCTATGTCCATGGTGCAGGTGCTCGCGAGCTGCGGCGAATGCCCCGCCAGCAGCTTCTCGCAGAGCCACCTCTCCCTCGGCAGCAGCTCGCTCACCAGCGCCTGCATCGCCCTCGCCCACGCCCTGATCTCCTCCTCCAGAGCCTCCCATGCCATCTTCTGGACTGCCTCGAACGAGGTCAGCGCCAGGGATCGCGGTTGCTGCTGCTGCTGCTGCTGCTGCTCCTCGCGCGAGGGTGTGGCAATGGCAGCTGCTGCAGAAGAGGAGCCCTGGTAGAAGGCCCTGTGCAAGCTCCCATGGAGGTGTGACCTTCGGATCGCGACGAGGATGTGGGTTAGGTCGGGAGCATAGCCAGCGCGCAGCATCCTCGTGGCTATGGCTTGCAGGCCCTGGATATCATCTTCGGGCAGGATCTTGTCTTCACCACCATCGGAAGCATGTGCAGAGTGGTCGGGCAGGATCTTGTCTTCACCACCACCATCGCCATCAGCATCAGCATGCTCCTTCGCGACAATGGCAGTTCCAGCTGGATCTTCATCACCGGCATCATCATACTCCTTGACTTTGCCCTGGCTCAGATTAGGAGGAACAAAAATGCCAGCCTCCTCCATAACCATCTTGCCTGAGCCCGATCCTCTACCTGCTGATCCAAGCAACCCCGACGTCGCCGCCCCATTCCTGCTGGAGGCCTCGCTGTAAGTTTCCAGCAGGTGCGTGAACTCAACCTCGAGCCGGGCCATGGCGGTCTGCATCAGGCTCTGAGCACGGTTCAATACCGAGTTCGTTATCGCATCGTCGTCGTTGTTTGGCCCCTTGCTTACCAGGTGATCGAACGAAGAAGACAGATCGGATTGATAATCGTTGCTTGGCGAAGAGCACCGCGACGAAGAAGAAGAAGAAGAAGAAGCTTTCGTCAGAGTTTGGATTAGTTCGTGAAGGGTATCGATCGCATGAAGGTATGCAGGGATTTCTTCCGATCGTTCATCCGACCACAGAAGAGGAGTAGAGGAAGAAGAAAACAAAGAATGCATGGCAGAGCCGCCGGTGGATGCATTGATATCCCATTGCATGATGATCTTTTCCGCGGATCGGAGGGAGGGAGGGAAATGATCGACAGTCTTGGTGATTGCAGGGAATGGATACGGAGCGGTCAGATCACGAGTGAGATCGAAGCTGGTGCTTTTGCGATGATGAGGACGGTGGCGACGGTGATGGTGTGAAGGAGCATCGGAAGACGACGAGTCAGAGTGATGAAGGCCGAAGGCTAACCTGTCATCGAAATCGGAGAGGATGCGAACCATGTCATCGGCTTGGGAAGAACTTAGGGTCCGGAGGATCTGTTGGGCAGTGGCAACAACACGATCCACATCGCTGCCCTTGCCGCTGCCGCTGCCACCGCCGCCGCCAGTCCGGATGTGTTCGTTCTTATTCCGATCGGTGGTGTGGATCGAACCTTCTAGATTACAGGTATTCTTCTTTTTTTTCGTCAGGGTGTTGATGTTGCTATCGTTGTTGTTGTTGTTGTTGTTGGCGGTGCTGCAAGCATCCTCGTTGCCATTGTTGCTGTAATTGTCGATGTTGTTGTAGTCGATGCTATATGCGTAATTGTCATTTCTAACGCTCTTGCCACTGCCACTGCCATTGCCGGTGCTGGTGTTGTTGGTGTGGCTCTTGATGGACATGGACTTCAAGCGAGTGTAATAACCTGTATTGGGAGGCTTTGTCGGTGGCACACTAGCCATGGATCGATCCTGATACGATACTGTTTGTTGTCTTCAGACAAATTTTGTTACTCCAAGCCAATCTTGTGCAGATAGATCTCTCTGTGGCCTTGTCTGATTGAAGGGAGGGGGGCAGTTAGGGGCTAGATTGTAGCATCGAAGATTGTGAGTCCATTACAAGTAGGGAATCTATAGCAATGAAGACATAAGCCAGAGGCATACAGAGGTGTATCTGTGTATGAACATGCATATGTTAAGATCCAGGTAAATAATGGGGGATCGACGACGGTTAGGGGCTATATTGTGACATCATAGATTAGTGAATCCTTACAAAGGAGGGGATCTATAGCAATGAAGCCATAGCCGCACAGAGGTGTATTGTGTGTGTATGATGAACATGCATATGTTAAGTAAGATCCAAGGTAAACAAATGGGGGAATCTGAGGAGTTTCCCTGCACGACCCACGGAGTTCAGAAAAAGAAAAAACTATTATGCAATGCCCCAAGATCGGCGTAGTAGGTCGTAAGGATCCATGATCAGTGCTGATCTCCTCCGACAAGTCAACTTATTGCCCCACAACTCACCTCACTCGTGTTCCGTAGCCCGATCTGCTGACACTCGTTACAGGATTGTTGCCACCATGTTTCATCTTGTTTGCCTCTTTCATCATTATCATCAAGTACTGTTCCTTGGGATATGCTCCTTTGTCTTCCTGGCCGACGATCACTCATTCGATTTCATTCCCCCATCTGTATCCTCCGGATCGTCGCCATTCTATCTGCTTTACCGCTCATGATCTGGGGTTCGCGAACCGCATCCCCGTCTGTTTTCGTTGCTGTGCCTTGCACAACGGATGAGCAAGTTTAGACTTTTCGCATTTTGACATGTTTGATGAGCTTTAAACTAATCTAAAGGCGACAACTTTTCTTTCTTTCTTTTTTGTTTTTCCTTCTTTCAATTCCGAGGCTTGCTGTTCGTCTACATGATCAGAATATAAAAAATTGCAGGTCTCTCATGTGGCACGATCAAGGATTTGTGTTTTTTCGGACCATTGTGCAGATAAAAGAAACTCGGAGCGAGCTCCGAGTGGGACAGTGAAAGGAAAAAAAAAAAAAAGGTAGGATTGTGGAGTTATACACATACAGTGTTTACAAAGTGGAGAATCAAAGAGGTACCGCTTTTCATTCTCATAAATTCTGGGAAACATTGCGCTGATTGAAATGTGTAACGGTGATCATTTGTCAACATGTGTTGTAAGCTTTAGCTTGTGGGCTTCAAGTCTCAACACAATGCTGCTGTTAACTTTGCAGATCCACTATCCAGATTCCAAGCACCAAGGGCTGAAAACTATGTATATCTATCATATAGGCATATATGTAAGATCCAACTTGAGGTGATGGTTTTCAAAGGTATCCATACCTGTGATCCTCTAGCATTGCCAATGTGGTAGTTTCCATACTCTGAGAATTTTTATTGTTTGTGTGAATATCCCAAAGAATACAGGGTTCCCTCTACAAGTGTTGGTTGAAAAAGGATGCATAAGAAAGACAGACAAATGCAACAGTGCAGCATACCAGAATTATAACTCTGCAGTGCACTCATTCGGACCGATGATTATGGCATTCTATAACCCATTACTTGCAAGTTTGTAACACATACCCGTTCTTTATGCTAGAAATATGATCTGGCTCGAACTGTTTCCGCATTTTCCGCAAATTCATCATCGACCACTAAACAATATTTATACATCTTCAAACTGCAGCCAGGTATCGATGCAGATCTGTCAATGTCCGATGTGTTGAAAATATTGATGCTGTCAGCTTTCTCAAATGAAGGAACCTTTGAGCAGTGCAATGAACCGGACTATTGTCAACTATTGGAGTTCCAATACTTATCGTCCAAAAGTGAGTGAAGGATTTTATGGTACGATATTGATTTGGAAAGTTGTATCCATTCTTCAACCAACGATTTCGTTTGATACCCAAATTCTACTTGGTGGCTGATGCTTTTGCTGGGAATAGAGAGCATTGAAATTACATGAGGTCATGGCTTTACTGGGTCAACGTCCTTCTCATGATTCTCCTCTCCTGTTTGCGTAATTCGGTTAGTTTTCGCTTAACATGCACCACAATCTTCTCGACTTTCCTCCGATCATCTAATTTTCCCTTTTCAATCCTCTTCTGGTTTTCCACTTCAATTCGGATAGAGAACCGAGATGTTAGGTGAGATCCACAAGATTTTACATTCATAAACGTTTTTACTGGCATGATCAAGAAATCTGGGCTGGATCTCTATTTTAAATCAACTTCAGGCCATGAGTTGGTTCCGAGAATTTCGGCTCCAGCCTTCGGGGTTGAACCAAGGGCAGTAACAAATTGTGTTGGGTCATGGCTTCATAATCTTCTTTGGGCGCACTATTCCACCGCATCAGTAATCCAGTGGGCATGGCCCAAGCCATCTTTTCTCATGACCTAACTAACAGTTTTACACGGTCAAGAGGCCATTCCCAATGAGCTTTTGCTTCCATGGTCAAGATTGTATGCAAAAATGGGCATGATCAGACAACAGGCTGCATGTTTGAGTTTCCCAACTTCCATCCAAGGAGTAAACGATCCCCCCGGTCCCCAAAGATGATTGGGCACATGCATTGGCTAACATGACATACGCTGCAGCGCACTCTTGGTCTATCTCCAGAAGGTGCTCAGCAGCTCGCCTTCCTCGCTCTGCATCGCCACATGTTTTCGATGCGCTCAATAATGCCATCCAATCAACAACACCGGGTTGGCCCGGCCATTTCTCCAAGAAATCTTCAGCCTCTTCCAGGCGCCCCACCCTCGTCAACAGATCCGTCATACATCCGTAATGACTAGGCTTCACCATTATCCTTCTCGCCCTACTCATCCTTTCCATAAATGCGAGGGCTTTCTCCACCGACCCTGCTCGGCTACATGCTGAGAGAATGCTCACAAAGCTAACATCATTCGGCTCGATGCCTTCGCCCTCCATTAGGTCAAACACCTCTAGAGCCCTATCGATGCAACCATGATGCGCATATGCAGCAACCATGGTTGTCCATGAGATGATGTCACGTGCTGGCAAGCTCTCAAATGTCCTCCATGCATTGTCTATGCTCCCACACTTGCTGTACATATTTACAAGAGCATTGCCCACAACATCATCGAGCTGCAGGCCACTACTCCCGACAAGGGCATGGATCATTTTACCTACCTTCAGGTCTGCAAGTCCCGAGCAAGCCGATAGAACCCCTAGATAGCTAACCTTATCAGGTCCGATGCCCTCGAGCTGCATTTGATGAAGCAGGTGAAATGCCTCCTTTCCATGTAAATGCTGGGCATGTGCTGCAATCATGGCATTAAATGAAAACAAATCATGCTCCGGCACTTTGTCAAATACCATCTGTGCTTTTACAAGACTCCCGCACTTACCATACATGTTGATAAGAGCATTATCCAGGATGAGATCTGACTCAATGCTGTTCTGTAGCATGCTTGCATGAACATTCTCACCATCTTGCAGCATATCTGGAGTGGAGCACGAAGCAACGACAAGGCTCAATGTGAACTTATCAGGTTTTACGGCATTTGACTGCATCCTGTAGAACAAGTTCACCACCTCCTTACTATTCCCTGCTTCGGCATGTGCAGCTATCATCGATGTCCATGTAACAACATTGTGATGCTGAAATCTGTCAAATACTGCTTCTGCATCAATCACATTGCCACCTTTTCCATACAGCATAACAAGCCCATTTGCTACTTCCATGTCCACTTCAAACCCATTCTCAGCAACCATTGCGTGGATCAGCCTTCCTTCATCTATCAAAACCTCACTTACGCAAATCGAGAGGATGTTCAAGAAGCTGACTTTATCAGGCTTTACACCATTTAATACCATCTGTTGAAACAAAGCATAAGCTAAATCAATATGGCTACTATTTACATGAAAAGAGATGATTGCATTCCATGAGATAGTATTTTTATTGTACATAGAGTCAAACACGATTTGTGCATTAATCAGTGATCCACACTTTCCATACATAGTAAGCAAGGAGTTGCCCAGAGCGACATCAGACTCGAGACCACGTTCTACAATTCTTGCATGAACATTGAGGCCCAATAGAAATGCTGAAGACTGTGTGCATGCAGAAAGAATACTGAAGAATGCAATTGTATCTAGCTTTATGCTTTGTTCAATCATTGATTGGAAGACCTCCATGGCAGTGTTATATAGTTTATAATCAACATAAGCCACAATTATCGAGGTCCATGAAACTACATCTTGAGAATCCATCCCGTAGAAAGTCTTCTCTGCATTTTCCAAACTGCCACATTTGCTGTACATGTTCAGCAGAGCGTTTCTCAATTCCATATCTAACTCGTATCCGATATTGACAATGCACACATGGATTTCCTGACCTTTTGAAAGGAAAGTGTGATCTATACATGCATTCAGAATTGTAATTAAAGCTATTTTGTTGAGCTCAATCCCTTTTTCTTGCATGCAATCAAATAGGTGAAATGCTTTGTCGGAATATCCATGTTGTAGAAGCATTGCAATCATCGTGGTCCAGTTAGAGACATCATGGTGCGTCATTCTCCAGAATGTGTTACTTGCATCATCCAAGCATCCACACATTCCATACAAGCTCAAAAGAGCATTAGTTATGTGATGTTCGGAGCTAAAGCCAAACTCTACAATGAATGCATGCATACACCTTCCTTCCAAAACCGCTGCGATGGATGTACATGCGGATAGAATGTTGATCAAAGTGACTTCATTTGGCATCACATTGGAATGGAGCATCTCCCGAAACACTTGCAGGGCGTTTTCTGCTCGACCATTCTGTGAATACCCGACGATCATGGCTGTCCAAGAGACCACATCCCGAACTTTCATCTCATCAAAAACAGCCAGAGAATTCTCGACGGCTCCACACTTGGCATACATATTGATAAGAGCATTCCTCACAACAACATCAACCTCAAAGCCGCATTCGACGAGAAAAGCATGCATAAGTGCGCCCTCAGCAAGGGATTCGAAATTAGCACATGCTGTGAGAATAGAGGAAAAAGTGACCTTGTTGGGCTTGACTCCATGCGATAGCATTTGTCCAAAGAGAGAGAGAGCATGGCCGCATTCATCATGTTTTAGATAAACTGAAATTATGGATGTCCAAGAGACTACATTGCTATGGCGGTCGAGAATCACATAAAAGGAATGAAGAGCTTCCTCGACAGAGTGGCAATTCCCGTACATAGTGATGAGATAGTTGGCTACGAAGAGATCCCTCTCCAACCCAACCTTGATCAGATGCGAGTGGATCTCTTGCCCTTGCATGAGCGCTTTGAAGGCAGCACATGCTTTGAGAAACTGAATGAGGGTGGGTAGATCTGAGAGTAACACGTGCTGATAGGACACGAGCTTCTCTAGCTGCTCTCTGTGAAGAGTCCGGTGCCGACATTCTGTCGGAGATGGTCGGGGAGGAAATCTATGGAAGGCTGACACCCCCAATCCAAGAAGAATGATCGATCAGCTGCGTCCCCTCTCTCTCTCTCTCATTCACGGAGCAGAAGGGAGGAAAAGGACGGAAGGGAAACAGGAGGAGGGGTTGCATACCTGTTGTACAGCTCAGCGTGTGCGCGCTGGGAGCAGGAAGGCGCATCCGATTTGCAGCAGGCCGAGCTAACGACGATCCATGAACGCAGGAAGAGGAAGGTGCAGAAGAAGAAGAAAGAAGAAGAAGAAGAAGAAGAAGAAGAAGAAAGAAGAAGTTGAAGTAGAAGTAGTTAGTTCATTTTTTCTACTATTAAATTTCTAAAGTACATAGTTGTAAAAGACCTTAAACCCTAAACTCTAAACCCTAAATCCTAACCCTAATTTTAGCTGCAGTAACAAAGAGCAATGTTCTTATGTAGAAGAAATAGTTGACAAGTTAGTTTTCCCGCTAACGAAGCGCTTCGAGTTCAGGGTTTCGGGTCTGATGTGCTCTCGACGAAGTAGCAGCAAAACTTAAGCTGCGAGGGATCGATTCTTCGAGCAATCCTGATTAGACATAGCTTAGGGTTAGGATCCGATGCATTTTGGAAGAAGTAGCGACAAACTTTCTCGGTGGAGTATGGTGGCTTCGATAGTAAGCTACGAGGGATCGATTTTATCGGAGAATCCCGATCGGATGAAGCAAGTCGAAAAGCCGGTTTCTTCTTACCGAGTGCCTTAACCGTTACTTTCAATAACTAAGCTGTGAAACACGGATCGTCGGAGAATCGTGAGCATGAGAAAAACTGGCTTCCCTACAACAATATGGTGGAAGACTCGAACTTTCCCAAAGTGGTGTGGTGTGTTTGAAAGAGCAATATCCTTTGAGGTTCCTAATCTGTTGATGTACATGTTCGATGTGGATGGTTCGAGTCTGTTCAATCAGTGCAATGGACATGTTAAGGGTCCGATACACGTAAGTAAGTGCTTCTTGTGGATATATATCACAGCTTGTTCATGCATCGACAGATCTCGGACATCCTTCCGCTACAAGGCTTAATGAACTTCTTCTAAGTATGACAGTCTTTCTGACATGAAGCCATTAGGGTAGAAGTCTCTGAATCAAGCGGAGTTTGCCTTGCCTTGTTTCCATAGCCTTGCATGCTTCCACGTTCAAGATGTCAAGCAAGTTAATACTTTGATGAATGACATTCAATAGTAGAGAGGCCAATGATGAATGACTTCCAATAGGAAGAGAGGTCATCAATGATTCCGCCCTTGTAAACGCAGAGAAAATGACAAGTGTAGAATCATCTTGCAGAAGCAACAGCTCAAAAATTGATAGGCCTTAAGTAATAACAAGCATTGTTTATACAATGCACTTGCTTAAAATTTTGATGTGCCAAAAGTTCTAGTTCCTGTAGTCCATAGCCTTTGATATGTTGGAATTAGAAAGATGATACCTTTGTCCATGATGGAATTAGATAGATGATTATACCTTTGTCACCGCCATAGCCATGGCGACGACGATAGAAGCATTTCCCTTCATAGAACTCTGAACCTGCATTTGCATGCTCCTCCTCGGCGTTTGAAACACCAAGAGCTGCATTCTCCCATGACTCTCTTTGGCTGCTTTGATCTACCTGCCTCTGAATCAGGTGGAGTTACTTACAAATTTACAATGCAGGATTGGAATTTATGATTATCAAATTTGTGGTCCATGATACACAACTGGACAATATACAGGTTGTATAACCTTTCCTCGCATTCAGGGTTTACAATAATACTCCGGTCTCTCATTGTACTGTATATATGAGGAAAAGCTTCATACTATGTACTAATTCCATACAGAAATTAGCAGGACCTGTTTGCACCGAGGTTTTAACTTGCTCACAGTTCCCCAGCACATATTGCAAAATTTCGATAGAATCCTGTTTAAATTTATTCTTTCTTCATGCGTCTCCTAGGTTTGGTTCATTACACCCAGAAATATCTTCGTCATTTCGTGATTGAGCTTGAGAGGCGACCCGCAGTAGAACATTTTATTCTCCTTGAATGGTATCACAAAAATCTATTCAGCATACTCAGATTCTTCTTGGCCGAAGCTTCGTCTGGAATGCTACCCTTCTCTGGCTTTGCATCCATCACCGCAGCATTCAATGTCATGGAGTTTACGACTTTATATAGCTGCACATTGTCCATAAAAATTTCCGCAAGGACTTTCCTGAGAGCTATCTCACTCTGTAAATCTGTATCTTGCGCTGCCACCTTGCTAGAGCTTGTAACAAATCCATTGGCCATGTCCCCTTTTCCAAAGGATGTGTAAACTTCCTGATCGTCTTCTTTATCCTCTGCAAGAAGCTGAGCCTGAAAGCCAAAAGAAGTCGATAGGTTTAGAGGAGAAGCAAATACGGAAGTGTCCAAATGTTATGGCACTTCTGAGTTTTCAAAATCAGACGTGCTGCTAATTCATAGCATCATATTCCAGGAGCACATCAAGACCATTGTAATAGATGGTAAGGAGAAATAAATCACACAAGAAACACATGTTGACTACGCAGCTGAAGGATCTGGGGAATATGCAAATTAATCATTCATCATCTCAAAACTAAATGCACACATACCTCAGCTGCCAGAAGACCTATACGACTATCAGATGTCAACAGAAGATCCATCACATCTTTAACAGCTGGATTTTTTGAAAGAGATTTCTCATCCTGTTTCGCTAGGAATTCCACACTGCATTCTTGCAGCCTTTTGCGGAGATTTGCAACTTCATGCAAGAATTTTGCTCGGCCAATACTTTGTTGCTCTTGTCTTTTAATTTCACTTTGAATGAGATTCTGAAAAGTTCAAAAACGCATGTTACAGCATCATAAGAAAATACACTTTGACGACTTGACAAACATTTAAAGTTTACTAGAACTAGGAAGCACAAAATAATCACTAAAATGAATCTTCCATGATGAATTTGCCTAATGGACCATGAAGAAGTTTCAATGCGAAACATAAAAACTACAGAAATAGAAAGATTCCGAGAACTTAACTCACCATATAATCTAGAACAAAACTTCGAAATTTTGAGGTGCGTACAATAGTTGAGAGCCATGAAACTGGGGACCAAGAATGGTGGCTTAACATCAAAAGCCAAAATGATCTCTCATGGTGCAGTTAAAATGAGCAAATGACATATTGTAACTATAGAGTCAAATGCAGATAGTAAAACCTAAAACATGATAGCAGAAGTCTATGGGCAGATACCAAACTTGATTACATTCAGACTGAGCTGAGCCTTGGAGCAGTGAGCACTAAACCCCATTAGCAGGGGATTAGGACAAATGAGGAGACTTTGAGCAATTAGTAGCCCATGGACATTTATAGATCAGTACAAAGAATAGGCAGAAGAAGCTGGAACCTGCTTCCCACATTCAGTATACTGAAGTACAGTATTCGTGGGATAAATCCCTAAACAATGGCAGTAAGAGCAAGTTGAAAGTCGAATACATGTCAGCTATAATTATAAGAAAATGTTGCACAATGTAACGGATATCAAGGGCTACAGAAAAACTCAAAAGGTTATGCACTCATAATGTTTGTTAGATTCCTCCCAAATGGCTTCCCCACAACTTTCCACATATAAACAGACAGAACTCGTCACCAAAGATAATTAAATGTATGTTTCACCTTGAGGTGGAAATGCATCAGTACCTGTAACTTAGTTTTATCTTTAATGACCATTTCCAGTTCTTCCTTGAGCTCTGGCTGGGATTTCCGTAAGGTCTTAATTTCACGTGCAAGAACTTTCAACTCACTTTTCGCTTTTGCTTCAAGATGATCCCTGTCCTTTTGAAGTTTTTGCAGCTGTTCTTTTAACTCAAATACTTCGGCCTTTGCCAGCTCTTTTTCTGTTTCAGCAATTTTCATCTTCTCTTCTGCTAGGATTCTCGCTTCCTAGCATTAACAATCATACGATGTTTATCAACATTGACATATGGTTACACATTCAAAGGAAGGAAAGAACATTGATTATGTTTGCAGATGGTATACTTGTTGCCCTATGGCTTTAGAATTAGCAATATCCAGAGATGCTTTAGCTTCTTCAAGCTCCCATTGGAGATTATTAAAAGCATCTTGCTCCATCGACAGTGCTTGTTGCAGCAAATCCTTACTTTTTCTCCTTGTGCTATCAAGCTCCCCTTCCAGATCTCGAACCTGAAAGATGAAATGATATCGTCTCATAAAACATATATTCCAAAAGACCTTCAAAATGCATCTGATAATAATACTGGATGTATTAATATAACCTTGGCTGCTAGAAATTCCTTCACACTGGACTCTTGATTCAAGCGGGTTATCAGGTCCTCCATGTCCGATTTTGATGTACTTAAGCGTCTCTGCAGATTCACCAGTAATCTTCTTACATTGCCTCGTTGATCCAGTGGCAAAGTCATATGAACACCCTTTAATAAGTCTGCATTAACATTTTCCAAGCTTTGGCTACTACTATGATTGAAAATGTCCCATTGAGAACTTTCTGAATTTCCATCAACAGTAGCTGCAAATGAGAAATCACTGCCTCTTGCAGAGCTAATCTCACTTCCAATACTCTCAACTGAGGGCCTTCGACGATGCTGACCTTTGGCTTCCTCAGAACTGACTGTGTGGTCCATGTGCCCAGCATCACTACCCGTTTCCAATATATCTGAATCAAGTACGAGATCGAGATCCTTCAAAGAAAACCTCTCATCCATTTCTCCAGGCTTAGCACCATCCTTCTGCAAATCAAAGCCACAAAATTTCAAGACTAATATATTCAGCATTCAAATTAAAACGCACATTTTTTGGTACCTCGAAGCCTGTCACGTCATAGCTTGCATCACTGCCATGTTCTGTTTCAGAAGTAACTGATTCAACTGACGAAATTCCTGACCTCAAATTTGTTCCAACAAAAACACTTGTTGAGAGTTGAGCTTCTTTAACACTGACCATCGCTGCAAATAAAGCTTTATTTAATAACCAGAGAAATAGAGACAAAATATGGCAATCACTCTATAAAATCAAAGCACAGAACATCTCATTCCGGTATCAGAAACAACTTTAACAACTAAAGAATGAAGCTAAATGAGTGTTGTGACATGCAGATTATCAAAGTTTACCAACATGGTTTAGCACTATTTAGAGAGGACTTCTTTGCTGAGAGTCTTACACTACCAGGATGCACATAGTCAGATAGCTTTCACAGATCTATACCCCAGAGAAAGTCGAAATCCTTGAAACTTACAACCTTGAAATTGACTAGCAAAGATCAAAGTGAAGTGACGAAAGCTAGAGTTTTTGCTCATTGTTGTAAGAATCGCTCAAGCCAGCCTTGAACCCTAATATGTACATCCCATGGCATTAGAGAACCCCAGCTTGTCACATTGGATTTTGATATTAGGTGAGCCATAATGAATATTTTCAGACAACAGAGGTTTTGGTTCCAGATGTGTGGTGATTACTCATGGTTGTATATTAAGCCTTTGGCTCTATGAGGCTAGACTACGAAGACATCTCTATTTTGTTTTCTTCTCTTATTTCCTTTCATGATTGGGTATTGAGACTTTACAGGAATTGTTGCAATCTTTATCAGATTTCGTTCATCATTGGATATGTTTATAGAGATCAATATATCTTCTTCCTTACGTTCCTGTTACTTGAGAGGGATGATGCCACAAAGAAAAAGAAACCCCAATTAAGAATTTAATCTGGCACAAGTACTTTTTGAGTTTTTACAAATGGGAAAGGGACTCTGAATCTTCCTAAGTATCTATTTGGTTAGTCTACCCTCTATACATATGCAAAAGAATAAAGAAATTACACATGAAACACAATCTCAAGAATGAGGTATTTAACGCCAATCAGGCTTTGCCAGCATAATATTAATGATAGAAAATGATGCATTAAAAAGCTCATGTAGCATATGCATTTCCCACAACATTGTAGTATAGCGTCCAAATACCACTTTAATCACTTGAAAGGGAATGTGGATGTCATTTGGATATCTTATGCATGCGTGTTGAACAATGAGGATAACACTTTTTTCCTTGTCACAATCAACTAAAAATAGAGATATGTTACGAGGTCAACCAGCAATCTCAGGTGGCCATGTCAAAGATTATGCCTTCCAAAAGCTCCCATTCCTTTCACAAATACATAGATAAAAAAAATTTCATTTGAACGTCTTTGATACGACATTAATACATACTCCATACCTGCTGTAGCAGCAGCTTCCAGTTCGAAAAATGCTGCCACTGCTGCACTTCGAGATATATCTATGTCAGAAAGCAGTTTTCCTAACCAATCTATCAAGGCAAGTCTTCTCTGTAAACAACATTCATCAAATATATAATTTGACTTTGATATTCTGATTTATATCCAGACTAAGAAATAGGTAATTAGACTACCTCTTCAAGGGAAACCTGATTTGCTTTCATCCACAATGTAGAATTCTTCGGAGGTGTCATCGGCAACATTTTCTTTGGAAATGCACGTTTTAACTGAAAATTCAATCATGAGAACAGTGATACTGTAGATCGTTAGGCTGTGTTTTGAAAGGTTTATTTTTGCTGATGAAGAACATCATGGAATGAATGCAATTTTCAGAAAAGCTTCCATTTCTCTCCAAAAGGACTTCAAATTCCTAACTAATTTTGGCATAAGCAAGGCAGAGTTTATGGAGAAATACCGATGCATGCAGCTTCAAAAAATCACTAAAGCGTCTGAGAACCTTGCGCATTGTGCTAACACCTTGTGGAGATTGTATCCCAATATGCACTCTATAAAACTGAATCATAAAACAATAGCATATGAAATAGTGAGATTCTTGTCAATAATATTAACATCTGTCAAATAAGTAGCGTTTCTTGTGGAATGATGTATGTTGTAAAGGTGTAAAATATAAAATTAAGTATCATTTCGAATAGAGAGCATCTGTTATGTTTAAATTCCATTGAAAAGATAAATAGTCAAACAAATTTGAATAAAATATGCATAAAAAGAACTTCAGCGCAAGTAATAATCATCTTCCCGAACCTCAGACAGTTCTAACACTGAGCTGAGATAATGTTACTACAGAAAGCAATTCTCGTCCTGAAAAACATGAAACTACCGATAATGATACATTCCTGGATTTTTTTCTTTTCTTTTCATTTTTCTCCTCGCCCCAATATGTCAATGCTTTTGCCACTTTGATGCAGTTAGATTTAGCAGCCATACAGAGTACATACTGAACCTGATGGATCTGCATGCATGATTTTGACATATGGGTTTTAGTTTTTTTTTTGTAAAACGTTGTTATGAAGTCCTCAAAAGGTTACAAATGGAATTCTTAACCAACGTATTAACACTTAAGGAGTAGACTGTTAAAGTACCGCAAGTGTGTATCAATTTACAAAAGACAACTAAAAAATAGTTGTGCAGTTCCATAGACGAACCCAAGGCAAGGCAAGGGCTTCCAATGTCAATATTTTTATTCTTTCTTTACGCGTCCATCTGATCATCTTTCAACTGGCGCTTCTCAAAAGAACTTTATGCTGCAGCTAAAGGTCTAATCTCAATTATATTATCTCACTTGGTGCTTACTCTTGCTCCATGAAGTAAAAACCAGGGTGGAAATTTGAATGCCCCATTATGTGATGTTCATAAAGTCTTCTGAATCAAATGTACTATCAGAAATGGTAGCCTTTCTAGATCATTATTTTTCCTTTCATGTTTTTTAATAGAGTCATTGATAAAAACAACTTCAAATTTTCCGCTAAGTTACTAGACTCCTAATACCTTGGCCGTCAGCTTATCCGTTGTGGAACTCTGAGCAACTTCGGAATAAAGAAACTATCCTGAACTTTTGAAAACCAGTTTCTTGCTTATGATTTAGCATTGCAATTTAGATGAACCAACTGATTTTTTTCATCATCCTATCCATGCTTCCAAAGATTTCTGTTTTATCAAATGACACTGCAAAGATTCTTGTGATAGATCCGACAAATTAAAATATGCAAGGGAAAAGACCAATATTCATTGATATTAATTCTAAGCCTTTCTTTCAAGCATATGATCATGACTTGGGTGAACTAACTAACTCATCGATGGACCTTGAAACTGTACATTTTTATTGAAATCGGGATCTGTGGCAAAATCATCATCACTCACTCAAATGACCTGCAGTCAACACTACATATATAGCAGATGAAGTATCAAAACTTTAAGTTATATCTTGAATTGGAATTCACTAAACCTGGAGACTGATTTCCTCACCATCGTCAACATGGATCCCAAGTTGTATAATCGAAGGAAACAAAATATGCGTTGAAGTATGAGATCGTGATATACAGGCAACTCGCTGACAAAACTTCATCATCGGATCATTGTCATCGTATTCACAGTTAATCATCACATATCACACGAGAACCGGAGCTTTGAGAAGGATGGTAACCAACCACGATGGGACTGGCAAGGTTGGAAGAATCAGCAGCCTTAGCATCGGAGAGCGTAGTCCACGAAGGGATCATGATACAGTAGCTCCATCCAGTCCGCGGATCATGCGGCCAAACAGATTGCGGTCCAATCTATGGGGCAGGGAGAGAACAAGCAAGGAACAGAAAACGGGTGAGCAACGGGTTGAATCGATCGGGTCATCAAATAGCATCCGAGACAAAAACGTAAAGGAACGAAGATAAAGCAGGGAGACGAAGAAGAAAGCGGGAAAGAGGCAAAGACAAGAAGAAGAAGAAGAAGAAGAAGAAATATGAAGGAAAAGGGACGACTTACCCAATGAGATGGAGGGGGGCTATAGTCCATGCCCAGGGGCAGAGGGGAGGTTCCATCGTGGCGATGGCGGGGCGAGCTTCTGCTCGCCATATCCCGGCAGGCGGCAGCGGCAGCAGCAAAAACGCAGAGAGGAAATGGATCTCGCAGCGCGATGTCTTTCGTTGTTTCTTTTGTTCATTCTCTTCTTCATTTTCCCTTTTTTTTTAAAAAAAAATTTAATCTATATTTTACCTGCGGGTGAAAACAAAAAAACACAGAAAATTATAAAATAAACAAAATGGAATCTATCACATATTGCCGGTATGTGCATGCATGCGTATGTGTGCATGCATGCATATGTGCGCATGTGTGTGCGCGTATGTGCTTGCAAGTATGTAATTTCATATGCATGCATGTGTGTGCATGTATGTGCGCGTATGTGCTTGCAAGTATGTAACTTCATATGCATGCATGCGTGTGCATGCATGTGCGCGTATGTGCTTGCAAGTATGTAATTTCATATGCATGCATGTGCATGTATGTGCGCGTATGTGCTTGCAAGTATGTAATTTCATATGCATGCATGTGTGTGCATGCATGCATGCGCACGTATGTGCTTGCAAGTATGTAATTTCATATGCATGCATATGTGTGCATGCATGCGTGTGCATGTATGTGCGCGTATGTGCTTGCAAGTATGTAATTTCATATGCATGCATATGTGTGCATGCATGCGTGTGCATGTATGTGCGCGTATGTGCTTGCACGCATGTAATTTCATATGCATGCATGTGCACGTATGTGCGCGTATGTGCTTGCAAGTATGTAATTTCATATGCATGCATATGTGTGCATGCATGCATGTGCACGCATGTGCGCGTATGTGCTTGCAAGTATGTAATTTCATATGCATGCATGCATGTGCATGTATGTGCGCGTATGTGCTTGCAAGTATGTAATTTCATATGCATGCATGTGCACGTATGTGCGCGTATGTGCTTGCAAGTATGTAATTTCATATGCATGCGTGTGTGTGCATGTATGTGCGCATATGTGCTTGCAAGTATGTATTTTCATTTGCATGCATGTGTGTGCGCGTTTGCAAGTATGCAGTCATATGCATGCATGCGTTTGTATGTACATAGGTGTGTATGTGTGCATGCCCATGTATATGTATGTATGTGTGCCTGCATGTGTGTATACTCGTATGGTGTGTGTGCATTCATGGCATGCATGTTGTGCCTCAATATGTGTATGTATGTGCATGTGTGCATGCATTATTCGTGTGTTTTTTCGCAAGTAATATGGCCTTTCTGTGCGTCTCGATGTTCTGCGATTGCCAGGCTTTGTACCATATTAAGGGAAAAAACGAAACAAATTGAGTCATTGATCTAATCGCAATGATGTGTGTGATAATTCAATAGCGATTCCCATGATTGGAAGGAAACAAGTGTGTCTTGTAGTTTGAGAACGCCGTGAACATCAAATGTTGATATATGAGTCGAATATCGAAGCTCCACTTTGGGACTTAGAGAGTGGATATCAGTACTCGGGGGGCATCTGCCAAACGGTTTTTTATGAAGCCCACTAGTCCCGGTTTGTCCTTGTTTTCACAACAAACATGAAAGAGGTTAATGCAAGATGTTATTGGTCCAACCAAAACAACAGAAGTGAAAAAAATAGTGAAAAAAAAACAACCAAAACAACATAAGTGAAGCAAAGCCAACCATGGTGGGATACATATTTAGCGACAATGTGTTTTTAAATCAAGGTTTTCTATAACCCCCAAGACTCTGAGTACTCTGGTAGTGGCACAGATGGACTCTCATGGTTGCGTGTGACATGTTGAATACGAGGACCATGCTCGTGTTTCTTCTATTCGGAGGATCTCGACTAGCTCAGCGGGGACTAGAATTAGTCGGTTCAACATCAGTGTTAACGACTTAATCCCAGCCAAAGAGCCACACACATGAGAAAAAAAGCAGATATCGCAAGGTGTTGTAAAGTTTCGATGATTAAGCCCTGTTGTAGCAGTTGAACTCGGCTAGGAGATTCTGGCAAAAAAGGCCAGCGATGAGCAGACACTCGAGCTGTGCAGCGACAACAGCCGTCGATTCTTCATCGAGGCGATCCGAGCAATTCAGAACAACTGCCTGAGGAAGTCGCACCATCGAAAACCCTCGAACAGCTCGTAATAAACCCCGCGAACAACGGATCGTTCGAGCTCGGAGATCACCATCGCCCTGCAATAACAACCTTCAGGCTCGGACCGACTTTCCGCACAAAGCGAGCCAAAAGCCAGATCGAATCTCGATCTAAATCGAACCCGAATCCATCGACAAAGCTCTGGGCCCAAAAAACTATGGTTTCAGGAATCCATCGACAAAGTTCCGGGCCTGAATCCAAGCCAAAAATGTTGTGTTTTTTCAAACACAAAACCATCAAGGTTTTTACCGAACCATAAGGTTCGGTTTTTGGTTCGGAACCTGCCGAACCAAGACGGTCCCCGAGCCTAGGCCCATTCCGCAGGGCGAGCGATGGTGATTTCGAAGATGAACGAACGTTCGATCGGACTGATCAGAAATGAAGGCTCGAAGCAGAACCTCTGATCTGCAGTGCCGCTGTTCCTGACGGTCGACCTCATCCCCTCCCCCGCGTCTTGCAAAGGTAAGCTTCTTCCGCCACTGTGTGTCATGGCCTTTCGGGGCTTCCATCCCATTTTTCCTATCCGGGTATTTTGCATATGATGCGCGTGCACGTAAGCTCACCCGAGCTCACACACGTACGTACATGTTCACAAATTCGCAATCTCCTCCTCAGAGAATTTCATCCCAAGGTTTACAAGCACGGAATTGTGGCCAAGGGTTTACAAAGCACGGACTTTTGCCGCTTTCGCCGGAGAAATCTTTGACTCTAATGCGATGGAAGATCGTGTCTCAGCCCTGCAAATTCATTGAAATCGCAAACATCAGCGTTCCTTTGATTCCGCTTGCTGCTCGCGGAATCGGCCTATCCTTTTTTTTCTACGTGGGATTTCCTTAGTCACGTAACCAAGTGCAAGCGATAACACATGTCATCTAAGGATCTCTGAAGTCGACTCTACATTATCATGTGCTTCAGAATGTCTGACGATAAGCCTGCATTCTCATGTGCTTCAGAAGAGTCTGGAACATAATCTTGCAAGAAGTGGCAAGGATATTGCAAGGAGCCAAATTGCATATCTATTAAGAGGCACCGTGCTATTGCTCTCAGTTGCTTTCATCAATTGGACGTTATCAGCTCGGATCACTCTATTACTTTGACTTTGATCATGCCCAAGTAAGTAGAAACGAAGCTTCATTGGACTTTATATTCATGTCATATTAATCATACTACTCACAAACTGGTTACCTCCACATTCTGGCAGATTTTTTTGATTGTGCAAGTTTCAATCTCGAGTATGCTTTCTTTGAAAGCCGCGATGCTTTACTCTTTATTGTGAAAATGATCCTGGACGTCGAATGTCTCCCCGAATTTCCCCAGCCATAGAATATACCGTTTTGACATGATTCAGTGTTATTGAGTCGTAGACAATGTTTGTAGGGGAGTTATTGTGTATCATCAACAGTCGTGGTAGAACCATTTGTTCAGACCTGAGAGAGGTTGACAGATGCCAGCAATTCGGATCCACTTATAGTTCGTTTTCTGAGTTCTTAAAGTCACATACGTCAGTATGGAAGAAGTTGGCCATCTGCTCGGTGCATCCATGCTTTAATCTTTAAGAATGTTCATAAGATCTCCAAGCCATGTAGCGACATGTTGAAGTAACACAATAATATTCCCTGATGATATCCCCTGAATATCAAACAACTGCAATCTGTTGGCCGATCTTGGAACTTGCATGTTTGCACATTGTCTTCAAGGGCAGCAAGGGCTGGATATCCGCTAGAAAGCTGACCATAGTCAGCTTCCCATCAGTTGAACCAGGGCTTGTGAATGATGATGTAACGAGTGCTTTAGACACAATCATCTCAGTTTCATTGAGGTTTATCAACAAATCTGTCTCTCTAAATAAGTTTAGTGCATCTAAATGTTTTTGTGGTCCCACTAATGGATAAAGAATCGACAATCAACATCATTAGCAGATAGTATTACTAGTATGGCTCTATCACAGAAGCATGATGCTGACCATCCCATTTCTCCATATAGCAGACATTAGCTATATCAAACCAAGAGTTTGGGTTATAATGTACATCCTTTTGCACTCCAGTCATCGTAGACTTGAACGTTGGCTACGATTCATATATCAAAATTGCCTTAAGGTGCACGCTAATGATCTTAACATATCAGAGGGCTTTACTGTTGGTAGTGATGCTTGAGGCTGTTTCCTAGGGTAGTGTGAATTCGAATATGTAACTTTGTATCTCTTTCCGAACTGAATCAAATCGAGTGGACTCAAGTAATTAGGAAAATGAGGAGATTGTATAGGTGTTGAATGGATGTAATGCTCAATTACGAGAGGGTGCCACTGAGCACCAAAGCATAATATTAAGGTCCATGGGAAACCTATATAAAGGACCCATGTGTGATGTATTTGGGAACCTTGAATTAATCGAAACTATGTTACTAGTCCTTCTGTGTATACTCTGTATATTTGTCGTTGCCAAAACTTGTTGATTTGAATTGTGTCATCCGAGTCTCTCGGATTGAGTACTTGTCAAATTGCATTGAGCTGTGGCTCTGCTGACTCATAGTCACTGAAGGTTCAGGACTATGGAAGAAGGAAATGATACACAATCACTATGGCTTGTATGTGATTGATACTTGTTTATTTATATTGAAGACGTAATCTTGTGCCTTTCACTCATCACTTCACCTCTTATAGGGCCTCAAATATGCAATTTATAAGCCTGGAAATGTCTGCAGAATTGGAGTTGGATAACCTCTTTTATGATATTGATTTGTGGGTTATTTCCTTTTTACTTCCAGATGGCAGGTAAGGGACCCAGGTATCACTCTAAAGATGGCCATCATCCAAAGGATAGTCATCGTTCCAAAGATGGTTACCGTCGCGCAACCACTCCTGAACGTCCAGGGTCATTTCGTCCTTCCTCAAGTAAATTCGATCATGATGGACCAAGATCTATGTTGGGACCTCTAAGTGGTCAGGATCCCCCCATGGTAATTGAACAAAAGCTTGCTATGCAACATGCTGAAATACAACGGCTTCTTGGTGAAAATCAGCGTCTAGCAGTGGCTCATGTGGCTCTGAGGCAAGAATTCTCAGCAGCACAACAAGAAATCATGCGAGTGCATCAAAATGGACCATTTGGTGATCCTGAGAAGGAGCAACGCTTTGCTATTACACAAGTTGCCCTGAGACAAGAACTTGCTGATGCAAAACAGGAAGTTAACAGGTTGCAGGAAGCCATAGGCACGATTCAACATGAGAAGGATGAGCATATTCAAATGACTGTTGAAAGGAGGGGTCAAATAGAGGCGGAATTAAAGGCAGCAGAGTCGCTTAAAGCTGATTTCGAGAAACTTAGATATGAGAAAGATGAGCTTGTGACCCGTGTCAATCATTTAACAGAAGATGTGAAAAAACTGCCAGCAAAAGATCAGGAGATAGCTTCCTTGAAAAGTGAGATCGATGAGCTACGACAGAGACACCAGCAAGCTAGGTATGTTTTACATCGTTTTATGTGCTTGAGCCAAAAGTTGAAGTACGAATATATTGTATGAAACAGGATGAATTTTGAGCACCAAAAGAAGATAAATTTGGAAAGCTTAGAACAAAAGCAGGCCATGGAAAAGGACACTTTTTCAAAGGCCAGAGAATTAGACAAATTACGTGCAGAACTGATGGCCATGGAGAGGAAGCTTCATGGTGCTAATCTAGGTGTCTTTTCTTACTGCGTTTTCCATTATATTTGCATATGAGATTTGTATGATTGGCCTTCTGACTTATTTTCCGATATTATATTTGGTAGCACAAAGTAATGGCTCTGCCCCTCTACACAACAGTGGACTAAGAGCAGGTTCATTTGAGAACAACAATGGTGGACAACAGGTTTGTAATTCCCGTAGTGTTATGCCATTGACTTTTTATCCTTGGCTGTAACGATAAACTCTTATAATTTTCTGTTACTGAAGAAAATTGTTTATGTTGCTCTAGTTACGACTAACTTTATCTCGAGACAAGAAAATATCTCTCTATATATAGGGAGGCAAAGACGCCATCTTTTATCACGTGATGATAGTCTAGAAACATAAATATGTATGATAGTATTTTTTGTCATATACACTTATATAGGCTTCTGGTTTAGAGATTCAGTTAGATCTGATGCACATATTTTTTAGTTAGTGATTTCCTTGATATTGATCCAAAGATGTTGTGATCTTCTCCTTCTTTTCTTTCATAATTTCATGTTTCACATTTCAACTCATATTCAGTTTCTCATGAGTTATGTAACTTCATTATGAAAACAATGCGCATATTTTCCCCTCTACTTGTTATGATATAGTAATGTAAGTAATTTGTAAGCCTTTGTGAAAGAAGAGAAATCACTTCAGTTAACCAGCAACCAACTTTATTTAGCTCTATTCTCTATTATAATCTGCATAGTTCATAGCTGCTTTCTGGTTAAATGAAGTGATTTTTATCTAATATTTTAAAGCTCATTCACATTTTTGTAAATTAATCTGAAGTTCAAAATCATTTGATCATTGTTCGTTAGGATGTTCCAAAGAGCATAAAACAAAACCTGGAGCCATCAGAAAGTAAATCTAACATGGAAAGCATGAAACTTAGGACTGGTGTCGATGCATTGCAACCAGGCACATATGTTCCTCAAGATCATTTATCCTCGAATGCTCAATCAGCAGGAGAATGGATCAAACAGTCTGGACCCAATGGAAAATCATTAAATTATAATGGTACCAGTGGTGCAAGCCAGTGGAATAAACCAGCTTTAAATACTGTCTCTGATCTGCATGTATTATCAAATTATAGACAGATGCCACAGACACAAGGTCAAATAGGGCAGAATGCAGGCTCTGAGCATGCATTACTGGCAACACCTGAACGACCCCCTCTACCACTGCCACCACCACTGATACATCAGCAACAACCTTCTCAGCAGGTTCTTTCTTCACTGACAATGCCGCAATTTGCAATGCAACAACTTGGACAACATTCACTGACAAGTTATGGTGTGTAAAGTTCCTCGTACTTGTTCAAGTTAACTGATATAATTAGGCATCGAGAGGTCTAGCAGCAAAGGCATCTTGGGATTAATAGGTGATTGTCCTTTCTATTATTTTCTAACGTATCCTTCCCCCTTTCCATATGAAAAGGGAGTTCCTTTAATTATTATGATTTTTTATTCTTCATCAGTTTGATAGAATCAACATCACAGAACGGAAGTTTTCTTTTGTATGAAAACAGTTTTCTGAGTAGGAATGCAAAGGCATGAGCTTTTTTCTTAGAGATTGGCAAAGTTGCACAACTATCAAACCTATCCGTAACTTTTAGTTAGGAAAATGAAAGAGTAGAAGAGGAAGAGGGAAAGGAAGGGTGCCTTCCACATTGTCATGATTTAATTTTCATTCAGCATTATTGGATTTTCTCTGTGGAAGGAACTTAATAGTCAGTTAGTAAAGCTTATCTTCAGTTTTTGTGGTGTCAGGCACTATGGCTCCACCTGACCAGAACTCAAAAGAACAGTTTGATTTGGAAGAATTAGATTCATATTTGTATTTATTGATATCGACTGTGTTGCCTCACTATGAGAAATTATATTAAAACAATAGCCAAGGGTATAAATAAAAGAAGTGCCAGAATTGTACATTAATGTTTCATTAATCAGCTTTGATATAATTGATATCTCTTCTTCACAGGTGTCAACCTTTTGGTACTCGGATTATCAGAAGGGATTACCGATCGTGATTTAGCTAACTTGTTTCACCCTTATGGAAGCATTCTATATGCAAAAGTAACGATGGACGCTAAGTCTGGACCTGCTGAATACTATGGTAATATATTGTCTTTCGCAATATTTACTTTTCTTGAACCATAAGAGGATTCCTAGTTTTTCCTAATTGCAGGTTTTCATTTAACTTCAGTTTATTGATAGGAAACTATACTAAACTGTAGAATTTCCATTCCTACCATTTTCATTGACCACTCTCCCTACTCATTGTGTGAAATTTGTGGGTACGTCTAGATCTCCTTGCAGAACCAAAAGTAGGCCCTACGTCTAGATCTCATAGTCACAATATGGCATCAACTACTTGAATAGATCGTCTGGTATAATCTAAGTATCACATGTCAAAAATATCTTTAGGCACTCTCAGAGATTCAGGTGAAGTTCTTGCTATGGATGCTGTATATCCTATGATGAAATTATAAAGATTAAATATGTTGTTTTAGTGGGACCTTAAGATTCTTGATTGTTTGGATGTTTGTTTACATGCAGGAGTTGTTACTATGGAAAACCAGCAAATTGCAGAAGCTGCAGCAAATGCCGTCAACGGGATGTTCATCCTCGGAAAGCAAATCAAAGTGGAGGTACAGATAAAAGAGCAATCTACCCCCTCTCAAAAGGGATATCCGCAATACGCAATGCAACAAGGCATGATGCAAGGAATAGGTCCTGGAAGGTGGCAGCAGCGCCCTGCATCAGCTGCTGGCGGTGGCCGATGGCCTTACTAGTCTCGTTTAGTGAATCCAGAATGACTACCCGTCTCATTTATTGGTTAACTGCCAATACAAAAAGGTCTCTTCAAGCGAGGTATCCCCGTCAATTTTAAATGTCCTTATTCTGACCAATCTTGCACGTAACAACTCTTATCTAGCAAACAGTCCCAATGTATTGGAGCACCCTTTCAAGATTGTAACGTGTTGGATCACTTTTCAAACGAGTCATGTTTCTTTCTTACCTTTGGATCACTTCCAATGTTCTGACCTTTAGGATCCAAAATCATTGTCCTGGCCTTTGTTGAAATCTTATGGGTCTGAGATTCATCAAAACAAAGTCATAAATTTGATCGTGTATGGTACTACATTGCAAGTACATTCATAGCATCTATCGTCCTATGTGTATTTTCAGAAGACCAATGTGTTTTGTGCTGCAGCTATCGGCATTCACAATGCTCTATGGCCCTACGGTTTAAAAAAAAAAAAAACCAAAGCTATTAGACAACTAGCATTGTTTTGAATAAACAAAAAAAAAAGCTGCACTGTAATTCCAGAAGAGAAACAACAATGGTACATGCTGCAAACATAGCTTAATAGGCTACGACAAATTCAATTTTTGTTTGTTAGCTGGCTACAAAAATTTTTCATACAGCAGGTTGATTTCCAAAGAAATCAGCCTGAGGAATCAAATTATACATAGGCTAATAATCAATGAACATTGCATTGCTGCAATAGAGGATGGGAATAGTTCACATACTTCTCCCAAATGTATTTATATCTATTCATTGCCAACTTCAGCCACGGTTTCATATTTCCATTGTAATGTACTACAGCTCCCGCTTCGATCGCTTGAGGGTCAACATTTGGGTCATACCCTAACCCTAATATATGCCATTCACGATCCAACGGCTCAGTCAAACCATAAAATGTTAAAAGTCCTGGAGGCAATGTACCAAGCTTCCAGAGTGTTCTATCCACATTCTGCTGCTGCCAGTGGTGGTATCTGCTGGTGACGTTAGCTTTCTTCCATGCCACAAGGTCAAATACATTCATTCCAAATGCCCAACCACACGCATCTGGATCGAAGTTTGCTCGAATCATTGGGTGAGAAAAATTAAGGTATTTATGGTACCTGTGGAACGTTTCCAGACATGTTTCAATGGCACCATTTACATTTCCATTTAGATCTATGGAAAATAATGCAGTGAGGTCTTTTTGTACCACCACATCATCATCGAGAAAGACCATTTTCTTCAAAGCTGGATATACCTCAGGGATGTAGAAACGGAGGTGATTCAACATCGACAAATACTTTGGATTCCGGAACTTCATTGCACTTTTGGGATCCTGCGTTCCTTTGAAGTAGTAACTCTGAGTTTCTGCATCTTGTAACTGCTTTAGAACAGGCACATACGAAGCATTTAGCCACGTGCTGAAACTATCGATGTTCTGAACTTCAACCGTTGCTCCTTTGTACTCATTCATGCTGAACCAAGCTTGCATGGCTCCAAAGTTCACCTTATCAGTGACCAGATGAAACACAAGCTGCTCGGGATGGTTTGCATTGCAAACTGTGGAGTTCACCACAACAGAAGTTGCAATAACATTATCGGAGAAAATGCAAAAATGAAACAAACTGTTATCCGTCAGCTTGGGAGAATGCATCCGTTTCGCCATACGATCACGCAGACCAGGATCCGTCGCCCATTCCATTGTGAGTCTGCTCCCTAGGCAGTAGAGACTTTTAGGAACAGCCTCTGCTGCAAGTTGACCAAAGGTTGTACTCTGTACAGTAGCTGTATTCACTTTTTCCTCCAATGCTTGGATGTGCGCTTTAAGTTTCATGATCATCGTCGCACTGTCATAATGAAGCTCTTTAGCTTGATAAAGTAACAAAGCTAGCTGTTGCATAACTGGCTCGGCTTCTTCAAGGGTTAAAGGGTAGCCTTGGGTTGCTGATTTTGAGAGTAACTCCTGGCATGCTCTGATTTGCACACTCAACTCCCAAGCAAATTCAAGGTTGTTATTCTCTTTTGCCATAACCACATAAGCTTTTGCCAACGTCAACTGGTCCCCAAGCTGCCTGGTTATAGATCCCACGCTAAGCATCTCTTCTGTCAAGTTCATTGTTTCTGCAGGATCTTCACTGGTAAGGGACTGCATTATCAAGGCAAGGAAAGTTAGAAAATTTATAGATGTATTTATCTGGCTTATATTACCTGAGACTTTCAAAAACATGTGACTGTAAAACATAGCAGCAGTAGTAGACAATGCCGTTATTTACGCTATTATTGGCAAAGGAAACAAGTATTTGGTTAGCGAAAACAAGTATTTGGTTAGCCTTCAAGATGATCCAAACCTCACACCTTCTACATCTTCCATGAATTGAGGGGTATTTCCCCTCTCCACTGAAAATTGAACTTGTTTTTTAACTGAAAATCAAACATAATCCCAGAATTTACTCAAACTCTTGGGATGCAATAATCAAATTGTCATACCACATTATGCAGGGGTGACGAAAGAGATGAGAAAAGTCACAAGGAACAGGAACTCCATTGGAATACAATTGTTTAATACATTACAGGAGCAATCCATTTTGCAATTACATACAAAATTCAGAAAGGACACACTGCAAGTTTATTATTCTGCAAGGTCTTATGATGCACATTGATCAACACTCATCCTAGAGTATGCATTATAGCAAATGTACTGAAGAAAACATAAAAGTAGCAACAAACCTGCTCGGTTGCTGAGGAGGCAAAAGGGTGATGATAGTGAGCAAACATTGCCAAAAGCATTAGGGCAATAAGGCCTGCATCATAAAAATTGCCCATATCAGTATGAAACATCTCCAGCTTCATATAGACTTTACCACGAGGGTCAAGAAGCATTTCCTATTTCAACAAATTTTAACTAAACTATGAAGCTTCTAATAGGAAAATACGTAACGCATAAAATACAAGGCTTTCAAAGGCCAACCTGCAAAAAGCACAACATAGGCTTGTGTATAGTGCCTCCTTTGTAGGCGCCGATGCTCAAAGTTCCGGTGCTTCATTGTGTGAGGAAATTCGTTTAACACAAGCACATCATAAGATATTTTTAGCAAGAATTATCATTCCCGAGGAAGTGAACCCAGCCAGCAGCCTGATCTCCTGTATTTGAATACATTCAGTAGATAACATTTCAAATAGCAAGAAAATTAGAAAACTACCATATGTGTGTGTTACACATGACTATCTATCCATCCATCCATCCATCCATCTGCACACACGCATGTGAAATGTTCACTGTGTGGTCAACATAAAGGATCTTTCATTCTTTAGTAGAGAACCCTTAAAAGGCTATAGCTTCAGCCAAAATGTTGAAATGAACATCATCACCATCTAGATTATCACATTCATCAGGCCTGACTGCTTATCACCATGAATGGTGGATCCACCTATATAAGTTAACTTGAGACTTCCTCCAAGGAACTGCCAACAAAACCCGTGGTAAAAACTCCATCTGGAAGCTCCTCCCAAAGCATCCACTACATTTGGGAGCAGTTCATTCTCATCGATCTTGATCAATCTCACAACCCTCTACTTGACGGGTCTCTAAACTCAAAAAACGGCAGTTGATATGATAGATCTAGGGTGATCTGAAGTGTCATCCTGTGCCAATGAACAACTTAACTAAGCCCATCCCCATGAGGATATCTCAGAGAACTCGTAAAATAAAATGTACTAGTGAGATGATAAGATCATTCCAAAATGTCTCAGAAAGAAATGGAGAAAGTATAAAATACATTTCTACACTAAAATTACATGCTTTGTAATGCTCGTACAAACTAGGAGATGAACATGAAAATCATACGCCTTCAAAGCATATAAGAGTACATACAAATGGTAATGAGAATATCCAGGTGAGACTGACACCTGTGAATAATTTGCAAGATAGCACTTTTAAGAATTATCTAGATGTGCATAAAATGACACTTATGTTTCATGAACCAAATTGGAAGCTCTCCACATGAAATTACAGCGCAATCAGATTTGAGTTCGAGTGCATAGAAAGAACATTACCATCGAATGAGCAGGGGAGGAGAATCAGTGACCTAAGCCTCAATGCATGAGAAACAGAAGGATGCGTCCTTTTGGAAAATGAGGACATCACACATGATTTTCAGAGATTCCCACAAGATTTTATTAGCTTTCAGAAATTCTCATGCAGACAGATATGTTCCTTGCTTGTCAACCAAACCACATCGCACAACTTGCGGGCAATCTGAAGCAGATTGGTTCTATCCTCGTTTTACCTTTACCAATTTCCTTCCATTCCATCCTGTCTTAATCGCCCACCTACACAGCAGCCCTGGGTGCTCAGCAATGATTTCCGCTCATGAACGCTACTATCACTACCCACATGATCATCATCGTCAGTCATCACAATGCAAACCTTCAAGACGGCAAATTTTACTCCAAACGATCTTTTCTCCAGCTCTCTGTCGTTGATGCTACCACTATTCTGAAGAGAAGATCCCACAATTTTATCAGGTCGAGAAGGAAAAAGGCACTGACATCACCCAATCTGTGCCACATTGTCCGAGCAAAGACTCCATACACCGTAGACAGGTTTGGAAAAAAACCAGCCTCGAAAACCCAACCCTTACCTATCTCTCTCTCTCTCTCTCTCTCTCACCCTCACTCTCACTCACTCACTCTCTCTCTCTCTCTCTCTTCCATGCGTTCAAAATCCCTGCGTTTACGCGAGAAGATCT
This sequence comes from Azolla pinnata, assembly GCA_037176905.1. NCBI lineage: Eukaryota > Viridiplantae > Streptophyta > Polypodiopsida > Salviniales > Salviniaceae > Azolla > Azolla pinnata. The sequence goes on from JBBBWG010029976.1 coordinate 91,848, forward strand.
ACGCAGTTCTCCCCGCCTCCGCAAGCACAGAAATCACAAATCTGAGATTTGCATCGCCCCGCCATCTCACACTGCGTCAGTGTCTCCCTCACTCGGCTGCCAGAAATATCTGGCTTTTGAGAAAAGAACAGAGTTACCTACCTGCGCCCGGATGTCTGAGTGACTGTTCGTCCTCTTGGAGAGGCGGCGGCGGAGGCGACGGGCAGCAGCTTGAGAGGGAGAGAACGGAGATGGAGATGCAGATGGAGATGGAGATGCAGGGGAGAGGGAGAAGGAAGTGAAAATGAAATGAAATGGAATTGAAATTGAAATGGAAGTTGAAATTGAAATGGAAGTTGAAATTGAAATTGAAATTGAAATTGAAATTGAAATAGAATGAGATGAAAAGAAAGATTGATGGGAATTCAAATGACAAAATAGGTTCTGATTATGGCCTCTTCTGTGTCTAAATCGCGTTAATCCGTGGCCTCCTTAGCTTTAAGAGCTCAGTTGAAATGGCCACCGAAAAATCAGCTTCCAATTCCCATGCCCAGGAAACTGCTCTGGGCACATGGCGAATTGCAGCAGTAAAACTCCAGTGGGCCCCAGTTCAAGTTAACAACCGATGCGTGGAGCTGTTCGAGCGATTTGGGAATTATGTTAGTGAATGCGTGGACCCATGGCCCGGCAAGACTTGCAGGTGGTCTCTGTGTTGCCCAATGATTGAGCAATGAATGATTGATGACGACGACGACGAATGACGCCTCCCGAAGTCCTCTTGCCTTCAAAACTGCGCGAAATCGCCTCAGAAAATCATCGAGCAAGCAATGCTATATGTATGATCTGTCGCAATAACGCCTTCGGTCGAAGACTTGCGCTCCTGTTATGTATGCCATTCATCGCTTCGATCCATGACATGGCCACCGATGCAACCCCCGCCATCCAATCTCATGCTTTCCATCTTTCTGCAGAATGAGGGCATGCAGCCTCAAGAATTAGGGTTAGGGTTTTGGACCATGCAGCCGTTTCGGGCAAAAACACAAAACAACTTAGGGTTGAAGTGATATTTAGGGTAGGTTGACAAAAACTACCTCTTTCTTTCTTTACATGGGAGCTCAAATTTCAGCAGACCAGAAAAACTACCTCTTTACAAGGAAGCTGATATATAGCTCAAGCATTCTTTTTTTTTGCACCATTTTCAATACATTCCCACAGTCACCAAATCTTCTTTGTGCAATTTTTGTGTCCAATTTCCAGAGCGGCGACACAAACCATTTTCTTCCACTTAATTCCGATTTTGGAATACCAACCCTATCAAGCATTCATTCAGTGTATGCATCCAAAACTTTCGGGCATCTTGCAAAGCTCGCTGCGCCATAGCTCGACAATACATTCCCATTCTCATCAGTGGTAAGCCTATATCCGCCGAAATCCGTGTTTCACTTCCATTTTTACAGAAATCTGCGTTTCTTGATGATGGTTGCCAAAAGTAAGAGTGAAATCATGCCTTCAAATGCAAAATGCTGCATTTTTTTATTGCAGAGTATTTGCGTGATCTCGACAAAAGAGATGGGAAGAGGGGATACAATTCGGAACGCATTTTACACCCCTTTCAATTCGACACAATACCACCAAGCTATACGTGTATTAACATCGACTAAAGCCTGGTGGTCATGCCAAAGTTGCTGCTTGTATTACCATTTTACAGGGGCAAAGGATCCGACTGTAGATGAAAAAAAACTCACCCAAAACTGTGTTCCCACTCCTCTGGACCGTAGATTTCTGAAGAGAAGCAAACGTATCTCTATAACTGAAATGCATGTTTGTGAAGCCAGCCTCAATCGAATCAAAAGACTTGGATTTCTCTTCTCTAACCCCAAGGTCAGCTTTGTATTGTGGATGTTAAAAAGCTGTAGCAGCATTACATGAGATCCGATCCACATCAACAGTCCCAGCTCAATGTATCGCATTCGAAGCACTCGCAGTAATGTAAAAAGAAAGATGTACTGCGTGCGATTACCATCATCACACATATGGCCTGAAGGAAAAATAAAAAAATCTGAAGTTAGATGAGGCTGCATCATAATAAATATACCACCAAACCCGCTTTGCTTTCTCTGAGGAACCTTGAAAGAACCTCACCAGGCGATAATTGTGCTGTAGATCTATAAATGTAACGCCAATGTATTTCACACTATCAGATTGGCGTAAGTACCCTCTGTTGTTCTGTTGAAACCTGTTCGATCGACATACAAAGGATTACATATGTAAATCAATATCCTGAACGAAGGAACATCGACTGAACGATGACCACAAACACAAATTTAGAATTCGTATAAGATCACTAAATCATAGAAAGAAAACCTATAAGCAAAAATAATACACAGACACATCAGGCACGCACTTACGTCTTTGTAAGGAACTAGATCAAATGGATCCTCTTCGAATATTGCTCCATTTTCCTGCATTAATCTTGCAAGATCCTGCAAGGCATTTGGTTGAAAATGTGGAATGCTCAGAACCTTATTCACAGAACAAGAGAATTCTGGTTGTTGTTATGGTGTGTGATCGATAACATTTTGGATCTAGCTATGTAAGTCAACAGATCTATCAAACTTACGATCGAAAAGGATTTAGTCTCTTAACACATCTATTCAATATGTCACCTTCTTAGAAATGGCATCGAACTGCAGAAGATGCTCAAGAAGAGCATCTAACACATTCCGGTTCTTTGCAATCATTTCTGCTGCTCTATCATTTGCAACCTCATAAAGCTGCAGTTACAAGTAACATGTTCGTCCATAAAAATCACAGTACTAACATACCTCACGTTCTCGAAAAAGTACTAATATACCTCACGCGCTTTGGCTTCTAATTCAAGTTCCAATTCATCGCCCATACTCAATGTGACATCCTGCGTTGAGCGGAAGATGTCAGTTTTTCTTCAGTTGAGAGGATTTGTAACAAGCAAGAAAATGTAGGCATGAAAGAAATTTCCAGAAAAGATGATACAAAAACAAAAACATCAATGACACCACAAATTACATAAAATCAAATAATGCAGTCAACGAACTATCTACAAGTAAAGTTACCAAATAGAAAAGAACTTGCAACATCAATCTATGAAAAATCTAAAACCACACACGACTCACTGACTTCCGAATAACTTTGCACTATTCTGCTGTAGACTTACCTTAGATGATGATGTATACACTGTAGGGCTGTTATCAGGGCCCCACCCATACTCCAAAACCATTGAAGTAGCAATCTACAAAATAAGGTTTAGAGATTTATGCACCAGTATTTCAATGTAATGAAAGCAATTTCCATTACAAAAGTTCCAGTAACCTGCTTTGCCTCCTGGATCTCATATTTTGACAAATCATTCTGCTCGCCATAGGGTAGTAGCAGTCGTGCAGCAATAGATGAACCAAAACAAAGAACCAATTTTTTCTCACAGTATGAGCGTGTAAGCGTTTTGGTTTCTTCATATCCACCTTCTCTCCTCTTTGAAAACCTGGTGAACCCAATGCCCTACAAATCATACACAGCCAACAATTAGTAAACCTATGATACTTCGCTGACATTTTTAAAGATATTAAGATTATCTTACCTCCCATGAACTTTTGTCTAACCAAACATTCTCAACAACGTCAAAATTCGGAAGCAGAGCAGCAACCAAACTGCGACCAGCAGCCCAGACAGCATGTGGAAATTTAAATTCTCTAGTCCACTGCAAACAGCACGATACAAGTATTAATTTGATACAGCCACTTATACTTTGTAAGTTACATAGGTTTCCACTTAAAATATGGCACAAATTAGTTCTTCATGTAAACGTATTAATCAAAAGCAAATGAAACAAAGCCATATGGATGTCTCTCCAGGGTCCAAACTGAACTTTGTTTGAAACAAATGATGCAAAAATAGAGACGAGCATGAAGGGTCACCAAACCACTGTTCTCTACAAATAGAACTGATCCACATGATATAACAGAAAAGGCATCAGTCAATAGACTCACGTTCAGTCTGATGTTTCCTCCCTAGTGCACTTTAGAAAAGAGGTCGGAAAAAGAAAAAAGCCCATCAAAGTATGCTTCTCCCAAAATACAAGTGATCCACACAAAGCAACAGGAAAGGCCACACAGTCAATAGACTCATGTTCCTTCTATGTTGTAACCATTTCCTAAAACGCTGAAAACTTACGAAATGTATTTTATATTTCCGCAAATGAAACACACAGCTGTATTCTACGTTAATAAATAGACTCGTTCTATCATAAGAATGAACCCAATTTCAAAATATGAATACGGATAATCGATAAACATACATGAAAGATAAAACTGAATAATAACAAATATCTGTGTGTTCTACTCTAAGTTGAGTACTTACAATATACCCAGGGTTGCTATACTCAATTCCAGGTTGACTCTCATTGAACACATCGATACATGCAACAGCTGCTTCCACATCCTCTTTTGTAACCTTTAGACCTAACCAATCCCTCAGACTGGACTTCCAACTTTTCATCCACTTTGAATTAGCAACCCATCCAGGTGTAATGTTGTTCAATTTCTACATGGAAAAATCTTGAATCAATAATGATGCTACATGTGTCATAGCCATACAACTAAATAAATGAAATCAATATCACGAACACCGTTAAATAAATGAATGAAAATATCTTTTGCAAATTCATATGTATGTATATATGTGTGTGTGTGTATTATGTAAGTATGTATTGTATGTATGTATGTATATAAGCATTGGAAAAACAAAGGTGAAAAGATTTACTTTTAAGAATCGGAGATGTTTTCCGTCAGTTAAGTTTAAATATAGGTATCTGCTTGATGCCAGAATATGCATTTGTGCAAAGAAATAAATTATGCCAGAATATGCATTAGTACAATACACATTACCACAAGCCATTTAAAGATGGTGAATAACTCCTCATCATCCGTGTATTTCCATGATGCAAAGCTTGATTCCAAGCCTCGTGGAACTGCTTTTAACTGTTGAGGCGTCATACCATCTGTTTTCCTAGCCATCTGGATCCAAAAACATCAAAAACTTCACCTGTCTTTAGATTGTTCAAGTGCAAAATGAAAGACTGCTTTACTCATAAGTTTGTTTATTAAGACAGTCTAGATTTTAACCCAGATATCATATACCTCTTTCCAGTCAACAAGTTCTATCAAATCATCATCCATCGTTGCTTCTGCAGATTTCCTCAATATAAATTCACGTTCAACTTTGTTTGGCATCGGCAACGTGATTGTCCGGTCCATCCTTCCTGGCCTCCTCAAAGCCTCATCTATACTGTCAGGTCGACTACAAGTAGCAAGGAGAACAACTCCCTCCTGTGTTTCAAAACTTCATAAAAACAAACACAGGCTTGAATACAATTCAAGTAAATGCAAGAACTATTCCAGTTACATGAAAACAATGTCAATACCCATCGAGCTCCACAAGGAGCTGATTAATCAGAGACTCGTGATCTTGTTTCCTGGTATCCCCTGAATCACCACGTACACCAGCAAAATAGTCAAAATCATCCATGAATATTATTAATGGAGCCTGCACACAAAGAATCACAGTAGAAGTTGGCTATCTGAAAAATAAAATAAGAGAATGGAAGCAAATTGATCTGAGAACTTTTAGAAACAATCATTCCAACCTGCTTGACTCAAACCAGGTGATATCCAAATCTCATTCATTTTAAATATCCATAGTTAAGCTACCATAATTGTACAAAATAGATGATTCCTTTATCTACGCAGACTCGTCCTGCTGCAATATCGGAAATCCTACATAGATTCTCTGCAGGAGAGATTCACTAACAGAAACAGTGCTTTAGGAACTTTTTATTCTTTATTTTATCTGATTCATTGCTGATGTTCAGATTGATGAATTTTTTAGCATGAACTGTTGTATACATCTGTGTAACATGCGGAAGTATTTTCAACAAAAAGCTTTAGATCATGCTTGGTAATCATAGGCTTACCATCTACAGCATACAGAAATTTAGCAGAAACTCAACTCCACCGCGTGGATGTTTAGTGGCAAATCAGCGACTACTTGCGTAAGGAAATTGTGGTCAATTAAGTCAAAGGATCTTCATAAAATATTTGCACTCGCATCCCCCATGGAGATTGCATGAGCTTTGAAGGCAATTACAAATCTTTTTGATGAAGAAAAAGGATAGTGTTATAAAAAATAACCTTCTCCTGAGATGAGATTAGAATATAGCTGGCTACTGCGATGAGATGCTAATACTACATTAATACAGCATGTAGATATGTAATCGTTTTCCTATCGCAACAACTGTTTAAAGGTTTCCCCATGATCTCTGGGAATATCCAGACAGCATTTTCTTAGTAACAATGGATGTTAACATCAGCTGAATAAACTCTTCATGAAATCTAACCAAATTCTTTCCATGATACCAAATTTTGTTCAGGAAATCATGAACAAAATTTTCATCCCAGCAACTGAATCTCCAAATATAGAGACCCAATTGAAACCATGGACATTGCATGACATTTCAAAGCCATTACATACCTTTCCATGGAGTTCTTGAAAATAACTCTCTCCTGACATGAGATTTTCTACTGAGATCAGATGCTAATACTAAGTTCCAAAATCTGTCAGTAACATTGTTCCGTTCTTAGGACATTATTCCCTTCTTAGGACATTAACAGGTTCCAAAAGATGTATTTTCAAGGTCAGACATTTTCTATATTAGCAGTAGATGTTAACATCAGCTGAATAAATTCGTCCATGATATCCCACCAAATTCTTCCATGATACAAAATATTCGAAACCATGTGCAAAATTATCATCCCAGCTACTGAATCTCAATAGACAGAGACCTGATTAAAGAGACACTTGTACACCCCCTGATATGCTAAATGCAAAACTTGTCAAGATAAAATATAGGTCCATCCAATATTCAATAGTGAGCTTGATGATTGACATGAATTGGTGGGTAAATCGGCAATTAAAGTTACGGTTGTCAATAACCAGCAGATCCTGATCAGAGTAATCATTCTACTTTGACAAAATGCACAAGCTGATTGACAAAACAATTTTCCTTACACAAAACTTTACATATAATTGAAATCTTACTAACCAATTCTCTTGCTGTTTTGAATAGGTCGCGTACATTTGATGCTCCTTGACCCACCCATGCTCCACCTTCAAGTTCCATTCCATCCAATTCCACAACAGGAACCCTTGCTTCAGCAGCTATTGCCATTGCAAGTGAAGTCTTCCCTGTCCCAGGTTCACCAACTATGAGGACACCCTGTAAAGAATCATTAAATGTTTGAGATTACCACCATAACAAATCATATTTGTGTAAGGAAATGAATCTTGAAGATGCTGTCATAAGGCTTGTTTTACCCTAGGTGGCCGTGCACCCATCTCCTTGAATATTGAGGGTTCACGCAGAAAAGTAACTATCTCATTAATTTCATCTTTGACCATGTCGAGGCCAGCAAAGTCTTGCAATCTCAGCTCTGGCTTCTTTATTATCTGTCCATTCAGCACATACAACCTTTAGTATGAAGTAAGCAAGAAATTGTTACCTAGATGACCCCCTCCTGACTCCTCGACACATTATCATCCTTCCGGAACCACATCCCAAAATAATTTGCATCTTAAATCTCGCTGCACTATGGTAAGAATAACACACATTTTTATTTAGCTCCATCCTATCTAAATTAAATCCTATATGGGAACTATGCTTTTTTCCATTCCTTGATTCATACATCTTCTGTAGGATACAATTGTGCTTCTACCTGTAGACAATACCAAACAAGACCTTTGCAATTATACCCTAAAAGATCATCTATCTACCTTGATTTCTTCTCATTCACACTACAGATAACCATTTACCATGAAGATTCCACTCATTTTTGAAAGCCAGTGACCACTCCTATCCATTATAATTTTTGGCATAACTGAAAATATTCCAAATTCAGGATTCTGAATCTCCAGTTTCACATACCGTTTCTTCTGAATAGTATATTTTTTTCCAAACAAGAAGGCATACAGAAATACAAGTTGCACATACCTTCATTCTATCAAATGCTTTCCGCACAGGATCCTCTATTGCTTTTGGATTGTCAGCCTTCAACTTCTTCATTATCTCTTTCTGAAAATCCAATAGATCTCTCTCATTATCTTAATGATAAATAAATCATGATTTTCCAGGTAAAGAGCTAGTTATCAGTGCATCATGGTATAATCGAGTTTTTAGGACCAGCCAAACAGTGACTAAAGCACTATCTCAACTAGTGTCCAGTAGCAAAAAGATTCCTGGGCTCCCAAAGTAAAGGTACTCAATATTGGAACCAAAATAGCTCATAGAACATGAGATGCAAGATTGGAAATAGCTCATAGCACACTAATCCACAGAAAAATGAATATGCCAAATAATGTAAAACCAGAGAAGCACTACATTTGCTATTGTACATACCATCTGAATTCAATAGTTACAATAGTAAATGGCATTATCAAAAAGGAAAACGGTTCAGAACTATCAAAAGATATGCTCCATGAAAATCAAATTTTGAACTCAAAAATGAGGGGGAAAATATCTGATCGTGCTTGTTTTCATGTATTCTTAGCAATGCATTTAAGATTCTTTTCAGGCCTATAAGCCTAATTAGAGTTGTATGAGATGTGACTCACCCCCTTCTTCTCCTTCCATTCCACTTCATTCATTCCCTCCCCTGTGCCAAAAAACTGGTCCCATACTCTGACCACGATTCTTGTAAAGTACGTAAACGGGATCCATAGAACATAACACTTTACAGGTAGCGATATCCACCATGCAGCAGTGCTCTCACCTTGCCCATAACGCTCTTCCATTATCTTCTGAATTTGTTTCCTCAACTCCAGTAATACAGGGATCTCGCTTCTCGGAGGTGCATTGTCTGGCAATTGAAGTCCTATCCAGATTCGGAACTAAAAGAGCAACAAAACACAACAATCTGCCATCAAGATTAAACATTCTCCCTACTGAAGGTTAATAATAGTGCTTATCGTTTGGATATATACCAGCTTTGGAAATCTTTCTAAGATTGGAAAGAATAATCGTCCCAGAAATTCCTCAAATGTTTCAGTCACATACTTGAAATATCGTAACACGATTGCCTTGGCAGGAATAAACTTGACTAAATCAATAAAGTTGCTGAAAAGTAGTTTGAACGGCAAGAACGAGACGCGTATAGGGTCTAATTGACTGAATGGTATCCTCATATATTCCACAGAAACAGGAATTCCAGACCCTAGAATTTTGAGATGTAATGAATCAGCACCCCCATAATTCAAATAGATATCATCATAAACCTGCAAACAAACATCACTACTTTAGTTAGTTCTTCCTCTTTTCATAAAAGTTCATACAGATCAAACCTTCAGATTTTCCAAAGAACGTTTCTTGCTGCCTTTTATACATGGGATAGAATGTGCATTTCAAATAAGTTGGCAGTATTTTTAAATATCTAAATATAAAATCAAACTTTTAGTTTTACCCAGGAACGGCTCATGCTGCCTTATCTCATAGATAGAATTTAAGAATATGACCTGAAGATCGGCAAAAAAAGTTCGATCATCCCCCTTGAGTTTGTAACACATTGCACCTCTGTCCTGTCTAATTTGAACACTTTCCAAAAACTCCTTATCCACCGCATATTTGAGAGTCTGAGGAGGCATTTCCCAACGTTTCTCTCGCTCATTGTAGAACACATCAGCTAAAACTCTATCTCTGCATTTGAGGATACTCTCCTGCAGATAAACTCCAAATGTTCACCACAAAAAATTCCTGAACTCAAAACTTGATAAAAGAAATAAAAAAGGATTTGTGAAGGGAATCATGGTTACGTTTCTTCATACTCTTTAATCCATTGAATAATAACCAAAGCTAGCAAGTTGGTGTGAACAGTTCAGGAAAAAAGAAGTATACATCGAGTAACATGCTATGATAAATCACATGATTGAGCAAAACATATTTATTTATTTATTTATTTATTTATTTATTTATTTATTTATTTATCAACCAGGATTTTTTAAGAGGAAAAGACTGTCTCCATATACGTGAGCACAAAGCAATGCCTCTTCAATCAAAGATCAACAGTTGAGGAAACCTGCATCAACCAGAACTTTCTCTTCATCAAAGCTAGCTCATACATCTCTATCTTCATTTCAATGTTTGAAGCCTTCTAATTGCAGAAAATCGTGTATGAGATGACCCATCCAAAAATGAAATATATAACAGTTCTCCTCACTTTTATCCATTAGGAGAAACCAGGGAGACAAATCAGGAAGACTTTCCTGACACATAAGTTGCACACCTCTAAGGTTAGCAACTCCTTAGTTTTAGGTCCTACCAATTATTTCATGCTTAAGTATACAGTCAGAAAAATAGCAAGAGGAAACTAAAAGCACAAATAATCATTAAATGGGTAAAGGTAAGAGAAATTTTGAAAACCTGCTTCTCTGCGGCATACAAGCGTCCAAATTCAGGGTTGTTTTTCAAGTACTGCTTCAATGCTTCTTTCTTCTCTTCTTCCATCCTTTGAAGGCTTGGTGCAACTACTAGATTTCCTTGTCCAGCTTCATCTTCTAGCATCCTAGACTCGGCTCTGATATCCTCCTGGATCATTTTGTCCACAGTCTCAAGCACGTTCTTTGATGATTCATCCTGACGCTTCAGTTTATCAAGAAGTGTCTTTGTTTGTTCATCAAGAGATGGCTCATGCTCATTTGTCTTAATTGCCTTCGGTAAGAACTTGTGAACTAACATGCCTTTCAGTGCCACTGACAAGTCTTCTGTAACCTTTTCTTGAACCTCTTTATTTACTGCCTTTGTATTTGCAGCCTCTCCGCCCTCTACATCAACAGGTAAACTGCAAAATGCTGGTTTGGTGTTAGAAACCGAAGTAAAGACGAAACCAGATATACTATTCACTTCCAATGTTTGAACAAGGGGGAATGCAGCATATGCATGTGATCCGGTTAGATAAGCATAGAAAACTAGCGCAGAAACACTCTTCATGGCAGCATCACATGTTCAAGCTCATTCCAAATCAATCGCCAGACAAACTGTTATCCATAACTTGCAATTAGGTATAATACGAGAGATTCAATTTTCTGATGAGCAGCAAGCACCAAAGAGAAAAAACAAGTTTCTTTCTACAGATTTCACATAGCTGAGTAAATACAGGGGCCCACATGAGATCATAATACACATTGAGAAACCTTTCACCTTCGGCGATGTATTAGCAAGCTCAAAGAGTATGACAGCGTATAGAAATAACAATGTGCCCATCTAGAGCTGTTACCATTTTTTCCAAGTTAAGAGTAGGAGAAGTATTCACTTCAGCAATCACATAAGAGCATGGACACTAACCTTGAATTCTTATCTTTTACAAGCTTCCCAACAATCTCTTCAACTCGTTGCTCGAGACTGGGAAGCTTCTTCACTGCAGCTCGAAAGCTTCCCGTCTCCATTTCAAACATCTCTGCTCTCACGTCTAACATCCTCTCCCATATCTGTGCAATCTCCATATCCAAGCTCCTTATGTCCTCATCACTACCACCCATTTCTAACCGTTCCTGAAGAGAAAAATGTCTTTTTACAGCCTCAGTTAGCTTGTTTGTCAATCGTGTTTTTTCAGCTTTCAGCTGCACACGAGCTTTCTCCATATCTCTAAAGACTCTTATTTGAAGCCCCATGTCCTCCACTCTAACGTAGCTGAGAAGTTCTTTTGTCATCTGTGTTAATTCTCCTTCGTTGTATGCTGATTCTTTCCGCGACCTCTGTAAGGATGCAGATATAGCATCAAAAACCTGTCTTAGGTTATCCTCATATGAAGAGAAATATGAAGCACTTGATCCAGCTTTCTGTTGCAATCTCTCGACATATTCGTGAAATGTGCTATCCATGATGCCCAACACCCTCTGTTCACGTGTAGAGGAAGAGGAGATCACCGGTCGAATCTCTCTTCTCTTCTTTCCAGGCTCCACCAGAAATCGGCTTTCAGCTTCCCCTCTGAAGACTTTCTCTCTTCTCAATCTCTGATAAACCTCTTGAAACATAGACTGCATATAGACATAACGAAGCTCTGCTTCTGCTTCTCCTTCTGTGAACTTCCCGGAATAAGACTCGCTCACATTATCATGAGAGTAAGATTGTGAAGAAGTTTCCATGGCTGGCTGAGCAACAGCTGCGTATGCAGCAGGGCATGGCCGGTGAAGGAAAGAAAGAGAAACGACCGTGCCCATGAAGACAGCGACGGAGAGCAAAGCTCGAGAAACAACAATGCGACCACTAAAGCTCGGATGGAGAGAAGGAGAAGCGCGTCTCTTCGGCAGCAAGAAACGCGAAGGTCCGATGCATGCAGGGGTTGGGAATTCCTCCGCGCTCCCGTCCCTGAGAGACAAGAATATCTGCAGTATTGGCTTCACAAACATCTCCATCTTCACAGCCTGGCAAACCCTCAACACCAGGCTTTCCACAGCCAAGCGCCTGCCCCCTCCAATGTCATCCCTTTGGCCGCTTCGAGAGCAACACAGAACCGTCGGTTTCCGCCAATGGTAGACAGATTTCCAGGCAGAGAAGCTATGGTCTCTCCGGGCATGGGAGAAAAGAAGGGGGCGCGTTGTCGTCTTGGCGAGGGAGAATTGCCTTCTTCGATGCAGCGGGGAAGCGGTGCGGGGAGGTAGGGAGGTGCCTTGCAGGGGGAACGGAGGAGAAGGCGAGAGAAGAGAGGCCATGTCCGAGGGAGGAGGAAAACCCACAGTCTCCATATCCACCCACAGCAGGAAAGAAGAAGAAGAAGGAAGAAGAAGAAGAAGAAGAAGGAAGGAGATGATGGGTTTTAGTGTATGTATGTATGTCCGTGTGTATTGCACGTATTGTACGTATTGTATTTATGTATTGTACGTATTGTACGTATTGTATTTATGTATTGTACGTATGTATGCACAGTGCATGTATTGTTGTATGTATTGTACGTATGTATGCACAGTGCATGTATTGTTGTATGTATTGTACGTATGTATGCACAGTGCATGTATTGTATGTATTGTATTTATGTATTGTACGTATGTATGCACAATGCATGTGTTGTCTGTAAGTATTGTGTGCATCGTATGTGTATGCACAGTGTATGTATGTATGTATGTATGTATGTATTGGATCGTATGTATTGTACGCATTGTATGGATTGTATGTATGTATGCGTAGCGTATGTATTGTATGTAAGTACTATATGTATGTATGCACAGCATATGTATGTATGTATGTATGTGTGTGTATGTATGCGCTGCATATTTATGTATGTATGTATGCACAGGGTACGTATGTCCGTGTGTGTTGTCTGTATCGTATTGTATGTATGTATGTTCGTATTGTATGTATGTATGTTCGTATTGTATGTATGTATGCACATGCCTCTACGGCCCACCCACGTTATGTGCGTACGTACGTACGTACGTATATATGTAATGTATGTATGTGTGCACATGCATCTACGGCGTATCCATGGTATGTACCGTGTACGTACGTACGTACGTATGCATGCACATGCATCTACGGCGTATCCATGTTATGTACCATGTACGTACGTATGCATGCACATGCATCTACGGCCTATCCATGTTATGTACGTACGTACGTACGTATGTACGTCCGTATGCATGCATCTTGCGCGTATGTGTTTGTGCATATGCATGCATGCATGTATGTACATGTCCTTATATGGTTTATGTGTATGTGTGCATTTGCTACCTACCCATGTATGCATATGCGTAGGTCTGTATATATGCATGCATGTATGCATGTGCTTGCCTCCCCATGAATGTGTATGTGTAGGTCTCTACTAATGTATCGTTTATGTATGTGTGGTTTAGGGTTTAGGGTTTAGGGTTTATATGCATTGCAAGGTTTAGGGTTTAGGAATCTGTAGCTCTCGATATCTTCCTCAAAGATGAGATCTCAGCATCCGAGAGCCATTGAAATGTAGCAGTGCCCAATTCATCCTAGTCCTATGATTTGCTTTGTTTTCCGGAAAATCCACAACTGAGATTCAGTTTTCACATCAAGATGGAAAGAATCTACTTGTCATGGAATGTAAGCATATGCCTCAATAAAAACTTCAGAAGTCAGTTTATTCGAATCGACTCCCACTTCAAATGGGATTCCAGCCAAAATGAATCAGGATTGGGCATTTTACTTGCTGATGTGAAAAAACCTTTCCATTTGAAGTTAACAGCAGCTATTCAGTTCCTTTTTATATTAACAGCTTTTGCTCTCCATGCTTGTCAATTCTGTTATATGTACAAGTATGATTTAGAAGTTGGCTTCTTTCTATATACACATATAATTTAGAAGTTGGTTCCTTTTTTTAATACAAATATGATCTAGAAGCTGGTTTCCACCAAAGTTGCTCAAAATCTAATCCTGCATAGGTATTGACAATGGATTGCTGGAAGCCAAAACCGTTGAAACTTTGGACATCAAGAAACCTGCAGCTCCAGCAAACAACACCTCTTTTGACAGAGGCAGCGGTCCATTGGCAGATGTGAAGAACACCGCTGCTGAGACCATAAAGATTGCTGCGAAAACCACCGGCAATGGCGATCTGAATGTGGTAAGACCCCTCCTGGAATGAGGTTCCTCCATTTCGAATGCACTCGGATTATCCGTTGCATCTTGTTTCAATGTGCCAGCAGGGATTCGATCCACGGCTCTTTGTAGAAGATTCAAGTACAAGAAGCCGATCATTCCACCCGCAAAAAAGCCTTGCGCAATGTCATTGTGACCAGACCCAGCTGACACTAGACTGCCCAATGTCACCAGCAATGCATCATAACTTAGCAAAGAGAGTTTCAACATCTCGTATTCTTTCATCCCCTTTGCTCTTGATTCCTCTATATCCTTTCTAGAAGGTTTTCCTTTTGTTTCATCTACCATACAGCAATATTCGGCAGAGGATAACAGAGAGATTTTGGATGCCTTGAGCTCAGCAGCGGAAACGAATCCACCATCTCCGATGAGCATGCTACAGTGCTCAAAATCATAATACATGACATCATCGTCGCCCTTTTCTGCAATCTGCATATCTTCTATTCTCCAGGTACCTGTGGGACGTCGAGTAAATTATTATTTCAGAATCATACAAGGGCATGAAAGACTGCTTTTATTAGTCACCATCCTTACAAAGATACGTGGTTCTAGAAATTTGCAACCTTCTACAGTTCAAAAACGAATCACAGCTCCTCTAAGATTCCAAAACAAAACCTTATTCACGCAAAGGATTTCATGAGTGCCAATGGAAGTGACAATCAATCTCTATTGCAACTCATCTGTATGACCAAGATTGGCTGAATCCGTATGTGGGACTCGATCCTGGTAGGGAACAAGCAAGCATAAGGCGAAAATCTGAAGACAAGAATAAAATTTCAAAGGCAAAGAAGGAAGAAAGGTTGTTGAGAAACAGAAGCAGCATATCCACTTATGAATATAGCATGACAGATCTATAGACCAATAAAGCCTACTGAGGAATCTATTGCAGCCATCAATACTGCAGGAATAGAGACTGTAGATTGATACTGTAGAGACTGTAAATCAACAGCTTGAGGCTCCTTGACAATCTACGATAAAAATCTAAATGCATGCTGTGGAATGCTCTTGGACATACTTGGAAAGTAGGAATTGTGCAGAAAGAATATGCAAGGGATGATCAGATGACTAACCTCTCTCTGGAGCAATCCATACAGCTTGGAGTTTTCCCAAATATGGTCCATTAAATGTTATAACATCATGAGAACCTCTCTGAAAACGTGGGTTGTTTGATGCAGGAATTCGTGAGCCATTGTTATGGCTAGCTACTGTCGTTTCAGCATCGGCAATGGCTAATGGAGATAATCTACGCAATAAGCTCCTGCCTTCTTCCCCTATCAATGCCAACAAAATGCCAGCATTGAAATCAGAAAGACCTGATCCATAATCCTTACTTGTAGTTATAGCAACTTGATATGAGGCCATCCTCGTATCTGATTCATTTGGATTGGTGAAAGATGCGTTATACCCAGAACCAGTATCTGCAACTGACTTTGGTTGTATGAAATTAGTACTTCCCATCATATATATTCCTTTCCCTGAAAACAATAACTAGATGGTTAATATCTATCAGGATGAAATGTGTGTAATTCTCCTAATTACTACATCTCTGCAATTCTCACATTTTTAAAGAGTACCGCCACATTTCTTCTTTCAAATAAGAGAAGGCCGTTTTATCAAAATGAGATATCCATCCCATACCAAAGCTTAATTCATTTCAAAATTCAAATTTCTAACCTACACATTTGTCATTGATTCATCATCCTCTACAGAGCTCTAGATAGAAGAAATAGAGGATTTCCATGCAAATACAACATACATAGAACATGACTACTGCGAAAACTTCACCTCTACTGCCGCATGTTGTATGTCCAATGTTGATTTCTCTTCTTATGCTTTTGTGTGCACTTGATGACGGACACCAATAATGGAGTGGGAAAACACCAGAATATGGTGGGCCTACCGCATGCAGAGGTATAATGCCTAAAGCAACAACTGAAAACAAAATCATGAAGAGTGATATGAAGAGTCAATAGATTAAGATTATTTTAGGAGACAATTGTCATGACAAATGGAAGAACTAGCATTTACACACACACATATAAATCGATAGATAGATAGATAGATAGATACTACAAATGGACTTTCTACGAGCAGAAAATCAGGCACAAAAATATTCTTTTACTTGGTTATTGATCCCAGAAGTGGGCACAAGTTTAATCTCATTGAGTTGCCTCCTTCAAGATTGCATTTTTCTGTTTTCTTACTGGCCCCATTGTCAGAATTTGAGCTGTGATCTCTGCTTCAAGATTGCAATTCTCTGTTCTCTAAACATGCATGACCCGAATTTTGATAGGTTGATATATACATAATCTCTACTTCAAGATTTTAATCCTCTATTCTCTTAAAGTGTGTGGCCCGATTTTTGACATGTTGATATATGTATATCTATCAGCATCTCAACCAAAGGCAGCAGGTTGCAATGCTTGGCTTAATATTAGGTACCTGTCTTAGAGAATTTCATCTGCTTTGGAGTCCCATTAGAGCTACTCAAAAAATTTTCAACAAACCTCAGTAGAGCGTGATCAAATGAGATTCACCCAAGAGGGGTTTGGGTTCCAAAATCAAAATTTTCAATTTTAATTTTTTTTTGAAGTGGAGCATGATTTGTAGCTTTCAAGATCAACTGATCTTTCATACCTGTCACTCGTAAGGAAAATGACACAGTCACATCTGCGTCTGCAGTCTACCACATCCAGTGCAATCACTTGTCTGAATGCAAACTTTCCAAATACTTCATTCTATTCTATTTCTTAGACATGTCTCCAGATAGTAAACTTCCAAATCTCTTAGTTGTTCGTTTCTTTTTCCAATTGGCATTCATGACCTTTCAGGTCAACCATTCAGGTTTGAGAATCATCATGCACGAGATTGGCCTGTGATTTACAGTGCAAGCTTAGGGATTTCCAGATACTTATGTCTTTTTGTGAGAAAACTCTGACTTCACATATGTCAGAAATTGAAGTTTTCTCAACAGCCAGCTCGATCTCGGATAAACCAATACCCATGATTTCCACACAGCTTCTGTTGACACTCTGTTGAGCGGAATGCGAGGTTCCCGGCAGCAGAAGGGTAACATTGGCTTGCCAAAAACTCTCGAGAAGAAACGATCTCGTCTAAATCATACAGCTTGTTGTTACCCGTAAACCATAGCTTTTCAGGGTCCTTCTCAGGGTTCGATGAAGAAGATACGATGCCGTTCTCGGATCTGATCGAGTACTTACGATTTGCGCTTCATATTCTTCCTGATTGTTGCGAGGGGGAGGGAGAGAGATCATCGTTGGGGCAAAAAGGAAGGCAACGAATGGAGAGCGATTCCAAAGAGGAGTAGGGGGGAGGGGATTAGCACACAGTACCTGGCAGCGTATGCGCGAAGCAGAGAGCCATTCCAGCATTCGAGGACCTGCGACGAAGAATCAGAGAGCCATTCCAGCGTTCGAGGACCAGTGTATCGGCGACCGTATCTGTCTGTATACGGATACAGTATAACTTGTGTATAACGTATTTTGTACGGTGTACACGTATTCGAATGCGGAAAAACCCTTCTTGAAAGGGGTTCATGTAGGAAGCTTCTAGAAAGTTCTAGATCGTACGATTCTTGTGAAAATGGTTCTAAGCACAAGCTTCTAGAAAGTTCTAGAATGTTCGTATGTTCTGTCATGCGACCATACGATGTTTGACCGGTCGACTAGAATTACTCGATTATATCGAAGAAGGTTATACGCTCCTTGTTCGCTGCTCGAGAGCAAATGTGTCACATGAAATGTATCTCTCTGATTCCCAATCAGAGAAGCAACTCGGAGAAGATGTAACCGAAAGGCTATGTTTCGATCTGCAGCTCGACCAGAGTAAGGTGTCCTGGTCGACGCAGGATAGACGTGTTTCCATTATCGTTGCATGAATCTGTGAGCATTTGCTTCATTTAGACTTGGACCCAGAACTTTGTATTATAAAATTTGAAGCATAATCATTAAGGTAACCTATCATAACGTAAAATGATAAAAACTGCATTTATTATATAAAAATAAAACTTTAAAACTTTTTAAAACATTTTAGAAATCTTGAAGTTGTTGTATGAAATTAATTTGAATTAACACCAGTCTTCAGTTGTAAGCGTACTTTGTATCCAACTCATCTTTGTGTCCATTCTATTTTAATAAACATATTATTCTTTTATCAATCCACTTTCATCTCTTCTTACTCTATTCTCTTATATCTTTTTAATTGTTCAGTCTGTTGCTTTGTTCTGATAATCGTAAGCTCTGATAATAGATAGGTACCTTGGGGACAAGAAGCTCTTGGCCATGGCCAAGCTAAAACCCCAACCAAACCCTAGACATATCCTAAAAAGCCCATGCCCATCGTCACAAGCTATGGCCATGGCCAAGAGAAACCCTAAGCAAACCCTAGACAAACCCTAAAAAGCCCATGGCCCAGCTAAACCCTAAGCAAACCTTAGACAAACCCTAAAAAGCCCATGGCCATAGCCCACAAGCTCTTGGCCATGGCCAAGCTAAACCCTACCAAATCCTAGACAAACCCTAGAAAGCCCATGGCCATAGCCCACAAGCTCTTGGCCATGGCCAAACTAAACCCTGAGCAAACCCTAGACAAACCCTAAAAAGCCGATGACTTGGCCATGGCCAAGCTAAACCCTAGCCAAACCCTAGACAAACCCTAAGAAGCCCATGGCCATAGCCCACAAGCTCTTGGCCATGGCCAAGCTAAACCCTAACCAAACCCTAGACAAACCCTAAAAAGCCCATGGCCATAGCCCACAAGCTCTTGGCCATGGCCAAACTAAACCCTGAGCAAACCCTAGACAAACCCTAAAAAGCCGATGACTTGGCCATGGCCAAGCTAAACCCTAGCCAAACCCTAGACAAACCCTAAGAAGCCCATGGCCATAGCCCACAAGCTCTTGGCCATGGCCAAGCTAAACCCTAACCAAACCCTAGACAAACCCTAAAAAGCCCATGGCCATGGCCAAGCTAGACCCTAACCAAACCCTAGCCAAACCCTAAAAACCCACGTCCATAGCCACAAGCTCTGGCCATGGCCAAGCTACAACCCCAACCAAACCCTAGCCAAACAAACCCTAGACAAACCCTAAAAAGCCCATGGCCAAGCTAAACCCTAACCAAATCTAGACAAACCCTAAAAAGCCCATGGCCAAGCTAAACCCTAACCTAATCTAGACAAACCCTAAAAAGCCCATGGCCATGGCCAAGCCAGACCCTAACCAAACCCTAGACAAACCCTAAAAAGCCCATGTCCAAAACTTGGGCGATGCCCAAATTTCTTGAGCCACAGAAATCGCCCACGAAAGAGAAGCTCGCCATCGCCATCGCCACAGAGCTCGCCATCGCCACAGAGCTCGCCATCGCCATCGCCATCGCCGTCGGAGCTTCCTGCCTGCACACAGAGAGCCATGGATCGTCTCCTCCTCGTCCGCGACTTCCGATGGTCTCCTCCCTCCACCTTCGCCTCCTCCCCGCTCTTCCTCCTCTCCGCCATCGCCGCCTACCTCCTCTGCATCTTCACCCTCCACTACCTCCTCTCCTCCAGGAAGTCCCCGGTGCCCCTCGGCCCCCTCCCCGCGCTGCACAACCTCGTCCTCTTCTTCGGATCCTTCCTCATGTTCGCAGGCTGCCTCGCCGCCGCCATGGAGGAGCTCCTCGGACCAGATCTGCTCAAAACGTGGTCGCTTGCAACGCTCTCATCGTCGTCGTCATCATCATCATCATCGTCGTCGTCGTCGTCTTCCCCGTCTTCTTCAAGGTATGGGATCTTGCTCTTCCTCTTCCTCTTCTTCTTTTCGTCATCATCATCGTCGCCATCATCCATCGCGATCCCTGTCAAGGTCTCTGCACCGCGTTCTGCAAAACGCCTTCTTTCGTTAGCAGTATGTAGCAGCAATGGTAGCAGAATGCGTGCATCATAGCCACATTCTTCCTTCTTCTTCTTCTTCTTCTTCTTGTTCTTCTTCTGAGATCTGGCGCTCTCTCTCTCTCTCTCTCTCTCTCTCTCTCCGTGGATGGAAGGTCTTCTTGGACATGGCTTTTCTGCTTCCCGAAGGAGACATCTGCATCTGGGCCCGTCTTCTTCTGGTCCTACATCTTCTACCTGAGCAAGTACTACGAGCTTCTCGACACGCTGATCATGGTGCTGAAGAAGAGACCCCTCACGTTCCTCCATGTCTTCCACCACGCAGTGGTGCTCGTGATGAGCTTCCTGTGGCTCGAATTCGCGCAATCGCTGCAGGTCATAGCGCTCCTCACCAACACATCCGTCCACATGCTCATGTACTCTTACTACCTCCTCTGTAGCCTCGGGATCAAGCCCCCATGGAAGAAAGTGGTGACCAACTGTCAGATCGTTCAGTTCGCCTTCAGCTTCGCCGTTTCCATCGTCATGGTCTACCTGCATTTCCATGGCGATGGATGTGCAGGCTTCGGCGCCTGGATCTTCAACGCCATTTTCAATGCGTCGCTCCTGCTCTTGTTCATCGACTTCCACCGCCAGCAATATCGGGAGGCAAGACACAAGAAGATGGTAAAGAAGAAGATTTAGCGGGGAAATTCGGGGTATCGACGAGGGCAACGAAAGAATGTTCTACGAATCGAAAGCCTCTCCTTTTTTCCTTGTTTCCTGTTCAATCTTGCAAATCTGTCTACAGGATGAAAAGAAGATCTTCCGCAGCTGCCAGCTTTGCGATTGTTCAATAATGATGGACTTCATGAAGGTTGGATAAATCAAAAGCCCCCTCTTTTTTCTTTCCTGCTGGGATTTCGATGTCCCTTGATTGAGATCAGACGGGATTCTTCGGCATAAGCCCCCCCCCATCCCACCCGCAAGAATTAGATTCCATGAGGCCTGAGATCATCTTTCTTTGTAACACTAGCTTCAGAATTTAGATGAAAATTCGGCATTGCCATTGGGTCTTTTCTTTTTCTTTTCTAAACTAGACTCCAATTGATTGCAGACATCCCGATTCGATTGGGCTTCGAAGAAGCTCTTGCTTTGTTGCGCATGTATTTGATGCTAAGATTCGATAATAATGGGCACTTTCTGATACTGATTGATGCGACGTAACTTATGACTGGGAATTCTTGGCAACAAAACTTCGTGTGATAATGTGATAATGGCAACAACTCTAAACATCTCATGTGATAATGTGTGCTAACATTCCCTGATTATTGTAGATCCCTGCTGAAAATTTTTATATTTGCGCAGAGGTAATGGGAGCTTTCCAGTGAGGCTTTCCTACTGTATATGTTACGCACCTTTGGGTACATAAGAGTTCACTCTGAATCTTACTGAGAGGAGATATTTCAATACATTGAGTTCGTTCTGATTAGGATATTAAGGTTTGCAGCCCTATTGAGCTTTGAAGCTCAGCTATACGGCTTTGACTCGTGCTGTATTTTTCTGTTATTTCTAGGTTTTTCTAGTGAGCATGTTTTCTCAGCCCATCGCGATGTGCTCAGGATGTCTTCCACCAGGCAACATCTTCAAAAAGCTCTAGAACTCTCTGAAGACCAAACACAGGATCTTGGATTTGGGGAAGAAACATTTGTTTGCCCAATGAAAGAGCAAGATTCTCAAATGGTTTTGGCACTCTATTTGCAAGAGTAGTTGGAAACAATTCATGAACTGAGAATAGTAAATATAATCTTAAAGTACAAATACAATTTCTGTACTGTCGGTTTGGCCGAGTGGTTAAGGCGACAGACTTGAAATCTGCTGGGTTCGAACCTTGCAGCCGATGCCCTTCTTCCCTCTCTATGTCCTGTTTAAAAAAGCAAGACAAGTGCTTGGTTTGTGCTGCCATGATATTCTCATGTCTTAGCGATTGATATCATCCACTAACGGAAGCTTTATCGTCAAACAATCAAAGCCGTTGATCGAAGTATTTACCGGAGCCTGTAAACATCGCTGATCGTTAGAGTCGCTTTCAGCTAGTCGTTGATCGAAGTATGCCAGAGCCTGTAAACATCGCCGATCGTTAAGAGTCGCTTTCAGCTAGTCGTTGATCGAAGTATGCCGGAGCCTTTGAACATCACCGATCGTTAAGAGTCGCTTTCAGCTCTGATTGGAGTACGAGTGCCTTCGTGCTGACGAATTCGCGGCCGTGTTTCCGTCCACTGCTGCAACCGATCCGCAAGAGTATTACCGTGTCGAAATCAAGGCACTCACAAGACAAGTTGCGGATTCTGAACCTCTAATATGACCCATATTTGTTGCAGGAAGCTCGCCGCATCATCATCATCGAAGATTGTCATCGATTCTCTTTTTGAAAGCCCGCCATATAAACATGTGCCGGAGCAGCGAAACAAAACCCTTGTTCCCAACCCTTCAGTTTTTTCTTCGACGCGGAAGAAGCGATCGGCCCCCTCGTAAAGAAACCGTCGGAGCTGCTGGCTTTTGCTTTAAACGTGGAAGGAGCGAATGAACCCCCTGTAAAAAATAAAAAAAAAACCCTAGAACAAGCCCATGTTAATGCAGAAAAACCCTGAACCCTAAACCCCACAAGACACTGGCCATTAACCACCAAACCTCCAACAGTTTGAAGGTTTAGGGCTTTATTGACTTTCTCAGTTTAGTAGGGTTTAAGGAGCTCCGATTTGAAGTTTAGGGTTTTAGTGCCTCTCTCAGTTTAGGGTTTAAGGAGCTCCAATTTGAAGTTTAGGGTTTCAAAATTGCCTCTCTCAGTTGAGGGTTCAGGGAGCTCCAATTTGAATTTAGGGTTTTGTCGCCTCTCTCAGTTTAGGGTTTTATTGGCTTTCTCAGTTTAGGGTTTAGGGTTTAGGGTTTGGGGACCTCCCTCCCGCCATGGCTGCCATCAAGAAACTGCTGCTGCTCTCGCCTTCTTCCCAGCGCCTGCGGCTGCTGCCATCGCTGCCATCGCACCCCTACCAGATCCTCCCCAAGCCATCGCTCTTCTCCACGTCCTCCTCCAGCTCCCGACAACACCAGCTCTCCCAGGAAGCGTCGGAGCGGAAAGCGCTGCTCCTCAAGAAGCAGATCAAGAGAGCCAAGAAGAAACAGCGAGAGACGCCCGTCATCCAGCCGCTAACCGTTCTCGAGCCAGCTCACTGCGGCCTGCAGTTTGCGTTCCGGCATAGCTACACGGAGATACCTAAAGTCAAACCGATCGCGTTTCAAGAGAAGTTCTCACCTTTCGGTCCGGGCCGTTTGAATCGGCCATGGGATGGGCAAGAAGCTCCTCCCGTGGCCCCCAAGGTCCCTCCCACGGATGTGGCAGCGAAGGCTATGAAAGAAAACACCGCGGCAGCGACGAAGAAGAAGAAGAACAAGGTGAGCGGTGCTGGTTGTACGAAAGTGAGAACGAGAGAAGAGATCCTTGGCGAGCCATTGACGAAGGAAGAAATTTCCCAGCTGCTCGAACGTTCTTTCAAAACCAGCAAGCAGCTGAACATAGGTATTGCTTCGCCTTCTTGATCCTTATGTCTGCTAGTATCGCATGTTTATGAGCTCAGGTTACATGATTAATTCCTGTCAACATTTTGGCGTGTTCATGATGTCAAAGTCTGAAGCTGCTCCGCACTTGCATTGATTAGCTAAATGATTGCATCATTGCATCACACGCTGGAACTGATTTCAACTTGTACTGGATTGTATCGTGGAAATGGTGCGACTTTCAATTTGCCATGCATTGGCATCAAGGTGTTCTCTGTTGAACGAAAACAAAAACTGGTGGTGCTTTAAGAGCGTGGATACTTGCTAGGATTTCACACCAATTGTTTTCTATCAGGAATCTATGTAGGAGTGCAACCTTTAGCAGAAAATATCAGGTGCTAAAGTGTGGCTCGTCACCAATCAGATCCAAGTTGTTAATATGACGAAGCTCGTGTCACTTGAATTTTATCCCTTACAAAGCGTGTTTATCATATTACAATTGGTTCTTTCTTCTCTGGCGAATGTTCTGGTAAGCTTGAAATCGAGAAAACAGTATTTTTATCTGTGAAGTCCTAGTGAATAATTGCACCTACCTGAAGAGGTTTGACCCTGGGCTCAGGGTCATGGTATCCCCATAAGAAAACCTACTTGTAAACTATTAAATTGAAATTGAGGTCGATTAGATAGAGGATCTAGACGTAAAGAAAGTAACCAGAGGGAGATCTATCAATAAGATTGAAAGAGAATATTTTTTTATAATAGAGTCAGATTTAATATGAAGTCTAAGACTAAGGATATATGTATGGAATGAAAGATTCATTCGCCTGGTTTTTGACTCAGTGTAAACAAGAAACAGTATTCTCTTATCATTGGCACAAACGAGTGATTATCCAAAATTTATCAAGGAAAATAGAGAAATATTCACCTTGATTGAAAAGTATGTGGAGGGGAGTGTGAATGACTGAAAACATGCTGGAATTTGTATTCTGATTGAACAAAATCGAGAAAGTTAAGCAGGGTGGGTATAGTTGCAGAAATTAGGGCCAGTAGGGTTTACGTGGATGACATCGGACTAGACATTGGTATGTAACTCTTGAAGTGCTGCGCTTTGGAATTTATTTCGAAGGTACTACCTGTTTTAGCACCTATTCATATGCTTTCACCCTCCATCCTTTCAGTTGTTTATAAATATGAGAGAGGTTACTAATCTGGTCTAAATACAGTCATTACAAGACATTTTTCTTTCTTCGGTTATTTGATAAGGATACCATTTTTCTGTCATGTGATAGGTTATAAATTGGCCATTAATTTGCGGCACTTGCTCTAGATAATGCACATGTAACAGCTATGAAGTTTCAATGGACTATCATGTTTTTACATCAAAAGCAAATAAAATCAGCTTATTTCTTCTATTGTCTTCCCATTGGTTGATTACTATCCTGTGACAGTTTTGTATCTCTAATATTGCCTCATGTTTTCGATGCAGATCTATTTGTTCGTCACACTGCTTCTTTGTCATATGTCCAACTAGAAACGAAATTTTACTAATGTTAAATTGACTGGAGATTAATAAATTGAGTGTGGAGATTGTATTCAAAGTTTTGTTTCAACCTCAGGTAGAGATGGCTTGACTCACAACATGCTCATCAACTTCTACAACTATTGGCAGCGGGATAGTGTGATCCGGGTCAAGTGCAAAGGGGTGGCGACTGTCGATATGGACAACATTATATTTCAGATAGAGGTACGCTATATATTCTTAATAAATCTGTAAATTTTCAACAGCAATGGTTAATCTCATGTAAAAGCACTAGACAGCGGCAAAACAGACATGCACAGACACTCCATTGTAAAGGCTTGTTGTAGAATATCCTTCTACCTATGCAACTGTTTTTCCACTCTAAAAATATTGCCTTCCTACTCAATCTTGCCTTCCTACAGAACGTAGGTTCGGTTAGGCAATGCATCCACTATAGATGCTTCCTATAAAAACATCACTACAAAGCAAGTACTTACAAAGAAATGGTCATACTCTCCGTTCCAATTTGTCTGCACAAAATTCTCAGTTAGGTTACATTTGCAGTTCATACCATATTTCAAATGTCATGCAATATGGTCCTCAATCTGCCACCAGCGAGTCGACCTCCTGTTGGTCTTCCATCTCCGGATGCAAATACAGAAATTTACTTGGTTCTTTTCTCTTGGGAGGGTAAAGATCTCGAAAACTGCATATGCAGGATAAAACTGGAGGAAAAGTGATCCACAGAGCTGGTGGAACTCTTCATGTGTTCAGAGGAAGACATTACACCAAGAGAGACAGACCGGATATTCCTTTAATGCTCTGGAAACCTCATTCACCAATATATCCCAAGCTAATCACACAGAAACCAGGCGGTTTGAAATTACAAGAAGCAAATGCATTACGAAAAAGAGGCCGTCAGATCATGCCACTTTGTAGATTATGTAAACTTTTTTTTCTTGAATTTTGCATCCTAAATCGCATATATTATATTTCACGTGAATTTTTGAAAACTAATGCTGAAAATCTGTTGTGCAGCAAAAAATGGGTACTATGCCGACCTTGTGCAACATGTTAGGGAAGCCTTTGAAGATGATGATCTTGTGAGGATAGATTGCAAAGGATTGAATACCAGTGATTACAAGAAGATTGGTGCAAAACTAAGGGTAAGTCCAAGCTTCAAGACCAAACAGTAACCATTGAGCTAACGTGTTTGTAATTG
The DNA here is from genome assembly GCA_037176905.1 of Azolla pinnata. NCBI lineage: Eukaryota > Viridiplantae > Streptophyta > Polypodiopsida > Salviniales > Salviniaceae > Azolla > Azolla pinnata. The sequence continues at coordinate 118,686 of JBBBWG010029976.1, forward strand.
ACTCCCTTTCTTGCAACAGGATATGGTTCCTTGTATATTATTATCATTTCAAGGAGAACAGATAATTCTGTGGAAAGGTAGACCCAGAAAGGTGGATAGGAACACCTCCGAGCAACATAAAGGAGAGGTTTGTATTGAGGAGCATCATGATATCTGCAAGAATGCTTGCAAATCATCTGGCACTGATGATGATACCTCTGAAGACGATCAGAATGACGGTTTGACTGAGGGTGTATCTGACACTGATGATAGTAGTGGGGTAAGGGCCTCAGAAAGTTTGGAGGAGTATACAACGGAGACTGATGATGACAGGTCACTATCAGAGGGATCTGAAAGTGTAAGTGAGGATATATCTGATACTTATTATGACAGTACATCGGAGGATGCTGGGTGTCTAGGTGAGACTACTGATACTGGTCATGATAGTGGACTAGAAGGATCTGAATAGTGTACATGCAGGTGCACATATCTCTCTGAAATAGATGGTGAAGATGTGTACTTCTTCGCATGCATTAAGATGCTGATTGATCTTCCACATATGGAGCATTGAGACTGATCCCGATCCTCTGAGCGCAGCTTTAACTCAAGTTGTACATAACAAGTTGAAACGTTTAAGAGATGAGCAGTACATTACATGGTATGGAAAAGAAGAGAAGCTTACTCCATGAAAATATAGGACGTGGACATACTTCAGTCAGCCCCATAATCAAATGAGAACCAGTCTTTTTCTGCAAGTGTGCAGCAAGCTATCTAGAAACAGTCTTTCTCTATTTTTGCTGGTGCAAGAGCACACGTCTGGCTGAATTAACGCTTCTTTTACTTGAGATAAAAGATAAAGCACCATCAGTTTCCACCCCTTGGTGAACATTACTGGGGTCATGCTACTGCCATTGGGAAGCTAGTTCATGTGAATGGCAAGGCAATAGCCAAATGAAATCGAAGAAGTATTCCCTCTCTGTTCTTTGTCGAACCTTTTGCCTGCTTTTTCATCTATTCGAATCGTTGTTATATTTCATGATCAATGCACACAGTCCATGCGTTTTTTGTTACAATAGCTTAAGAGTTTGTCTTTTGACCATTGTGCACCGTTGCTGCGATTTTTCCCCAATGTTTCCCACCTCTCTAAGATGAAACCCGTTTAGATTTATCTAGAGGTCTCTACTATCCTATAGATCTAGTACAAATGTTAGTGCATCCAGAACAACTTCTGTAAGTCGTTTTGAGTTACTCACGTTGATTCCCTTGTCCTGCCCACAAGTTTTTCTAATTTCCAGCTTTTGTTTCTATATACACATACTTTCAGAATCATATGCATGAAAGGAACGGGGGTCTATCCAAAAACTTCTCAACTCGATTTCATCTTTTCAATAAAAACGCGTCTAACGTCTAGACAAACTCGGGTAGAGCTTTGCGAATTTAACCTTACCGCCTTCCCGATGTTAAGCCGGGAGACCAAATACTTAAGGCACCAACACAACGCACTGCAGCCACATCTAAATTGCATCATGTCAATTCTCCAAGTGCACGCAAATAACAAACTCTGCTATGAAGTTTTTAAAAACAACAGGATGAGAAGAATTCATAAACCCAAACCTGGAAAGTATCTAAAACGCCCAAAGATGGAAAGTATCTCTTGAAGTGATATTATACAGTAAGGAACCCATGCAAAAATATTACAAGCGGGGGAGGCCATTATATATAAACATGGCTTTTACAACAAACAGGAATGAACCTGACAGTTAGGACACAGTGTCAAGAGAAGTATGAGCTAAAAATAAAGAAAAATGATGCGAGATCCATCATGAAAAATCAACTCTGCTACAGGCCGCCCTCCCAAACTGTACATGCCCGTGTAAGTTACTGCAGAAAACTAGGCTTTGACAGCATTGCCCGAAAGCTTCACTACAGTTACTGGACACGGGGCGTTATTCACCACATAGTTGCTCACACTACCTAGCATGGCCCTGCACGATATTTATGCATCAGTTTTGAGTGCCAAAGAATGAATACTCCTTGGTTTTCTTCTTTTATTCCCCCCTCAGTACCCTAAAGTTACCATAATTTCCTTTCTCAACCCCACCGCAGAAGAGGATGATGCAATGCGCATATAACTTTTGCCCAAACAGCACACAAAATGGGTGAACTAGGCATAATTGCTGAAACACAAACATGTGATAGCTCAAGCATGGCTTGACCAAGCGCAACGAAGAAGTAAACTGAAACCCAAGGTGCATTTCGAGTTCTTTCTTGTATATTACGAAGGAAGAGAAGCACCGTACCTCTTTACCGTTCCCAATCCTCGGCTTCCCATGACTATGCAATCTAGTGGTATGTCTACCACTGCATCACAGATTTTCTCCCGAGCATCTCCCCAATACACTTTGAAGAAAACCTCGAGCTGAAATGCACACCCGGAGTACAATGCAAATATCACTAAGCCACCAACATGAAATAATCCATAGAATTAAAATATTGAGCTATGTCCATCCCTCATGATTATCATAAGGTTTGCAATCAACCCCACCTTGTGCACTTTTGGTTGCACCATATCAATCATCCTATCAGAACTCATCAAGGGGAGAAAGATTTGGTGTGTGCTTCTTTATTTAGATCTTTGTTAGGTGAAATTTTTACATGCAGCGGGAATTGGAATACATACTTGTCTCTCTTCTGACTCCTTCTGAAGTAGCGAAGGAATCTGCAGATCATCCTGAATTCCATACTTAACTGCTGCAAACTCTGCTGCAGGGATCATTGCTGAACAGAAATAGCCGTTGAATCATTATTCTCAGGGATCCATCAAATAATTTAGAATCATACATGTATCATACATGTATGTACAAAAATATGTGTATCTGTATACATGTATCTATCTATACAGGATTGCTCACAACTAGCAAGCTGATCTTCTCCATCCGATCAAATGTAAAGCAAGACGGATAGAGTCAAGTATGAATCTACGACTGTCTTCACGGATATGCCTCTTAAAGATAAATCACTCTTCCTTTCGTTTATACCTTTTTTTCATTAAAAATGTCTTTTTGCCCAAGGATTGAAATGGTTATCACATTCCAGAGAGTAATTCCAAATCAACACATAAAAGCCTCTCTTTCCAAGGACAGCAATGGTTTTTTGTTTCATCGATCTCATTTTCCATCAGAAAACAATTCTTTTCCGAGATGTTTAATTCCATCGATGTCGCACTTAGCATACAAACACACATAGGATCCAATCATTAGATCAATAGTTGAGTGAGAGAGAGAGAGAGAGAGAGAATGGAAGGCGTGTCTACATACGAGATCCAGTATCTTGCCAAAGGTGCATGTCTCCGATTTCATTCAACTTTTTGTTGACGACTATGCAGATAACAGCGTCTCCTTCCTTGGCGATGTTTTGCAAGCCCCATTGCAACGCATACTTGCTCCCAGGAGAGAAATCCAGCGGCACCCCGATCCTTCGAGCGTCGGCCATGGAGCGCTAGCTGGCTACCGTTAATGGCGAGAGAAAGGAACGAGGGAAGAAGCAAGAAGGAAAGGGGGGGGAAGGGGGGGGGAGAAGGACGTCGCTCGGGTTCGGTGCTGTTGACGACGACGGAGATGGAGGAAGAAGAAAGGAAGGCGGAGAAAGTAAGAGAAGGAAGGAAAGAAAGACTTCAAAGGGGGAAGGAGAAAACCTGAAGAGATGATTCAGATGTCGCGTCGTCGTCTTGGCGGTTCTTATATGCAGCAAGAAGAGAGCTCCGGCGATGGCGATGGCGATCTGCAGACAGACAGAAAGACAAACAGACAGACAAAATTGCTAATTTCCGTGGGCGGCTACATAAATAAATAAATAAATAAATATTTATTTATTTTATCTCCATACGTATACGTATGCCTATACGTATGCGTGCTCTACGGTGTGCGTACACGCCTACGTATATGTACGACCCTGACCAATACCATCGGCAGAAGAGGCCGTTCTTCTGAATCGGTTCGGGCACTGTGCTCCTTCTTGTCTCTCGATCCAGACCCGATCTGATTCCGAGATGAAAATTCCGAACCGATTTGATCGGAGCTGAAGAATGAACTGATCCGATCGGAGCTGAAGAATGAACCGATCTGATCGGAGCTGAAGCTGGAACGGATCGGACCCGAGCTGAAGCCCTGAACCGATCCGATTTTGAGACGAAAAGCTTGAACCGATCCGATCGGAACTGAAGCCTGAACGGATCCGATCGGAGCTGAAGCCCTGAATTGATCCGATTTTGAGACGAAAAGCCTAAACCGATCCGATCGGAGCTGAAGCCGGAACGGATCGGATCCGAGCTGAAGCCCAGAACCGATCGGGATCCGAGCTGAAGCCCTGAACCGATCGGGATCCGAGCTTGTGGGCCTCGCCCGATCGAAACTCTCCGCGTTCGTACTTCGACTTTGCGCGATCTGCTGGCGGATCGGCCGCACTTTGTTTTTTTTTATGGGCACTCGCGGCTGCGACGAACCGACAACGGAGCAACTCTCGCGGCTGAAAAACGGCAGTTGCTCGTATTGCGGAGATTCTGCAGTAACATGGCTGAACCACGCAAGAAAAAAACTAGCGGCTGTGTCTCCTGAGACGACCCTGAGATCTGAACCCCACGATTTGATTCGTTTTATATAGCTCGATCGCGAAAAACCGCAACGAATCTGCACACGAGTGATCACAGCTTGGTCATCTCGTTATGGCCACGTCGATGCATCCACAAATATATGCTTATATATATGCACATACATATAAGGAAAACTACCCAAAAACGCCTAGCAAATTCATTAGTTACATTTTAATGCCTATTACAATTAGAACTTATAGATCAATGCCCGGTTTTATCTCTCGCTAAAGGTTACCGCCTAATCAATTGATTGAAATTAGATAAATTGGTTTCTGAAATTACTAGCTTCTGTCGATCGAATATAGTAAGGGAATCGATTAATAAACAACAGGAGGAAGTAAGAAGTAAGAAGCAGTTCTCAAATCGCATTAAGAGAAGGATAGAACCGATTAGCGATAAAACTACAGGTGTTTGTTTGTAATTTCTAATCGTAGTTGGTGTTAAACTGGAATTAATAAACTTGTTTAGAGTTCTTTGATAATTTTATGGATGCAGTTAAAGAAGCGACAAAGCATTTTTGAGAATCCTCGTAGTTCCAATGCCAGTCTTCGGCGTTCTCTTGTAATCTATTAATTAAACCTTTTTTACACCTTGCGCTTTTTCGTTTTTTAATGATATTCCATTCGCTCCCCGATTTTATAAATGGCGGATTAAACGTGCCAACGAAATCGTTAGTGGATGGCCGTTCCAGACGTTCGCATGAGCAATCGGACGAGTGGCGCATCATTCGGATTTTCAAAAGCAAAGAGCTTGATTAGAACGAGTTTCGGCTGCTGTGAGAGGCTTGCGAAAGCTGACCTCGCGGCGGCGTTCGGGAAGAGTGGTTTTATACGCCTGTCGAGCTCTTCTAAGACCGTGACGTGTTCTGCAAGGAAAGAAGCATTCGATTTCTAGTGCTCGATATTGGGGCCAACAACTGGTTCGATCCCTAAGGATATGTCCAAAAACAGGTTCGAATTCATTGGAGAAGCAAGAATAGTAGCATTAGACAAATATACACCAACTAGTCTAATCCACAGCCGACGCGTCATTGTGTGAAGCTATTATATATATCACATCAAACCCAGAAATACCTTGTAGTAGAATTTCATGTTAGTCGAAAAACAAAACCCTGCTTAAATGTAAAGCGAACAAATTGGTGTCACCAGACGACGGGCTGAATGGATCGTAGTAACAAGGCTACTCTGCCACTTACCATACTCGGTCATATATTTCGAGAGACTTGCTTAAGGGAGGCATTAATTATAGCAAAACCGATGCTTGTAAACATCCTCTCGTTAGCGTGAATGCTGTTGCTAATTAATCCCCTCTAATCAATTAATCAATCTTTTCCCACCTTAACACGCATCCATGCCGTGCAAGCACACCTTGCTTGCTTTCTGCTACGTAATCGCTAACTATAGATCGAATTAACCCATGCTTTGCTGTCTAACTAATTGTGCATCGCCGCCGCCGAAATCAGTGACGCCTTGATTTACCCGCGGCACCTCCCTCCATTGGACATGTAACGTGCGTCATGTCTGACGATCATAGTGAGATTAAAGTTTTTCTTTGACTTGGAGAACACTCTCAAAGCAATGCTCTTGCTAGTTAACATCTAGTCAAACAAGCATGTTTTGTGCAGGACTGTTGGGGGGTGCATTTTAGGTTGTTACAGGCATTGCCATTGATTATGGTTGCATTCAAAGCCAAGATGGGTCGGTCATAAGAAAAAAAATCGATCCGATCATGAGGTTGTTGGGGACCAGGCCTAGAACATGTGATCATCAGCTGCGGCTGCAACAGATGGAAGGCTTCATTATCATTCGAATCGATCGGATCGAATGATAGCATTACAGTTCATGGAGGCTTAATTATCATTCTCTAATCGATCGGATCAAACGATGGCATTACAATTTATGGAGGTTTAATTATCATTCTCGAATGGATGGGATCAATTGATCTGGCATCCACGGTCGCATCATCAGTAGGATGCATGACTGGATGGATCGGGGCCCGGAACATGGGATTATCAGCTGCGGCTGCAACGGATGGATCAGGCAGAATGTATGATAAACAATCATATCCACTCCAGTAGGCATCTGAAATGGTGCACAGTGCTGTTATTGGGCAAAAATGAGGTAGATAAAGAGTAGAGGTGATCGATGGATCGAAGGATCGACGAGCGGATCGGGAAGGATAGAAGCACGTCGATCGGGCACAAAGTATCGGATGGGAATCGGTAGGTAGCATTATAAGGTACTAAAAAGAGCGCGGCGGCGGCGTGCGCGAAGCCGATGACGGCATTCCCAAAACATCGGGGCCGCGATTATTGGAGGGGGGCGGTTTTACAACGATGGGAGCAGGCGATAGATATAGATATATATCAGATATATCTATATATATATATAGGTCCTATTATAGATTCTATGTCCAACAGTTGATTATCGATCGGATAATTAGGAGTGAGGATCGACAGGGGGTAGTCGGATCCAATATATGTACACATATAATCCATTGGGGCATCATCAGCTGGCGCAGTACTGATGAGCAAGTGTGGGGGGTGCAGGATCGAATATCGATCAGCCGGTCGGTGGGGTCGGTCGTCGTTCCTCGTCGTCTGGCGTCGTCGTCGTCGCCGTCGTCTGGCTTTGTCGTCGCCGTTGTCGTCTGGCTTTGTCGCCGTCGTCGTCGTCGTCTGGCTTTGTCGTCGTCGTCGTCGATGATGATGATGATGATGATGATGATGATGATGATGATGATGATGATGATGATGGTGATGCAGCAGGACATTGAGTACGAGGGGGGATCGATGGGGGGAAGTATATCGAGCGAAGGATAGCATAGAATCGGCGAGAATGCAATAGGGGATTAGGGTTTAGAGGGGTTAGGGTTTGGGGGGGATTAGGGTTTAGAGGGATTAGGGTTTAGAGGGTTTAGGGTTTAGAGGGTTTAGAGGGTTAAGGGGGGGGGGATTAGGGTTTGAGGCAGCGGAGGAGATTG
>JBBBWG010029977.1:0-30679 GCA_037176905.1 Azolla pinnata
GATGTCAACAGACGTCGCAAGTCGTTTTTAACGTCAATATGCTAATGCTTAGAGATATTGTCAAATATTGGAATAATATAATTATCGATTGAAGTAAGATAGTATGATGGATAAGATTTGAGCCTATGTAATCATAGGTCATAGGTTCGATTTCACATATAAGCCTACTCATGATAACTGGCAGCGAACATGAAGTTGAGGAAGTGTTTATGTACCTCGTAGATTAGGGCTCAATGACTACTTACAAAAACTAGATAGACTAGGCGCATATTGTGAAGAAAAGGGGCAATCCGTGTTTTTTATCAGTAATCTCATTTCATCACCCCCATGTATTTGCGAGAAATTACCAAATTGTTTGGAAAACCGGAAGAAGTTGACCTGACTATGCTGAATTGAGTCAACATGCTCAACATTGCAATCAAAATCAGCGCGAGACATTTAGAGTATGTGTGATTGGAAGTTGTGTAGTGTGGATATCGAGTGTGTGTGTCGAATAATGAGGAATGTTCCTCTCTAACTATTGCCAAACAATGGAAGTGATATATGGGTCGATTCGTCTCACTCTCTCATAGAGAAACACCGAGTCCTTAACCGCATCAGACGAAGGTACATTCTCCATGTTCAAGGATTCTCAACACGGTGTGTTGCATCATGAACAAGTCAACTTCATCAAATGGAGGGTTTGTCACACGAGATATAATTATTTCATCGTATATTCGAAAAGAAGTCAAAGGGCCCATACCGCCCTATTCTGGTGTGGTGAACTAGGGTTTCGCACGAATCTCCTCAGGATTCCCACTGCATGCAGCAAAACAAACCACGTTGCGGCCATTGCCATATCAAGGATCAATCCATACAGTATTGGTGTCGTATGAGTCCCTCCTCTACAACGACCAATGCTTTGAAGACGGCGTTGATCTGGAAGACAATCAAATATGTAGAGAAGACGAGAGATTAGATTGTATTGGGAGGAGCCAAGGATTGACGTCGATCTGAAATGGTCGAATGTCGTAGAACTCCAATTATTTGCAGAATCGGTAGTCGACATGCCTGCTAGCCATTGTGTCGGCTATTTTTAGATAGGCATCGCAGCTCGCAGCCAACATAGCAGCGAACTGCTATAAATCTCACGAAAGCTTCCAATCTCTCTCGTTCCGATGCAGCAATGCACGTACGTGCGCTCTCTTGCGTCCGAAGAATCGCTGTCATTTCGATGACGAAACGTCGGGCGCCAGTATCGAATGCTGCGGTCCGAGCTGAACGAATTTCGGATCAGAACAAGCGCAAAACAACCGGAACGAGAAGCAAGAGTTTGTATTTCAGAGAGAGAGAGAGCAGCAGCAACCGGAATCCGTATTCAAAGAGCTCGACAGAACAAGAAGCGAGAATCTGTTACTCGCGGAGATCAGCAACGAGAACTCGTGTCGAAAGAAGTTTGGCAGAACAAGAAGAGGCAAGAACATTTGTATATCGAAAAGAAAAGAAAACATTTGCGTCGAAAGATTTGTATTTGGGAAAGATTTGTATTTGGAAAAAGACTGGTGTTGAACTGGAATGATTTTCTTGAAGCGAAATTAAAATGTTGTGAAAAAACTCACATATAAAAGGAATAATTAACAAATGCAATAAAATTCTAACTCATAAACAGAGGAAATTCAAACGAATGAATGCTTTCCCTTCTTCTTCTTCTTCTTCTTCTTCTTCTGTTTCTTGGCTATGGCGGACGAGGATCTCTCTCGACCTTTCCTCTCTGTTTCTTAAACCCTAGACTTCTCTGATGCATCCCGAACCGTATCAACGAGACCCTGATGCAGTGCCCTTGGAAGCCTGTTTAGATGCAGAAACCCTAGCTAGCATCACGCGGACGAATGCTCGTTAGAATCTCGCCGATTTCTCGCTCTCGAATGAAGCAGAACCCACGTCTGGATTCCCCACATCGGCCTCCGCATCCGAGCAAGAAACGGCGGGGAATTGTTCGGCATCCGGTTTAGCCGTCGGAGAAGCAAAGTTGCGCCGCGGTTGAGGCCTGCCATGTTCACTCCACAGAGAAAGGCGTGGCCGGGATGGTCTCCCTTGTATCCGGAGAGGACTGAGAAAGCGGGGAAGGGAGCTTCGCATAATGCTCCGATCGACACCATTCTTGCAATCACGGAGAACGGCAGCAGAGAGATAAGCCCTGCGAGGTCAGGATTGATTAGGTCAGTTGCAGGAGGCGATGGAAGCCTCATTGGGCAGTCTGAAACCGAAATCTGGCGGCATTTCAAAGAGGCAGGAGCTCTCGATGAAGGCTCCATCGAGAGGAAGGATCGTGCTACTTTAATGGCTCACATCTCCAGATTGGAAACTGAGGTATTCCATAATTATTCTACCCGTCGATCTCTACTTTGGTTACTCCCTGTAATTACCCTTTTTCGGCCCATGTTAGATATGCTATGTTCATCTAAAGCACGATTTGTGTTCTGTTCAGCTAACTGTGCAGTATGGTTCAATGTAAGATACATTGCAAATTATTTCTCATCTTCAGTGGATGGTTAAATGCATCAGCAGTGACATTGGGGCTCAGCATTTTTGTATCAGCCCAAGAGTTTGATTTGTGTTGTCAACGTAATTTCCTTTTCATCTAGAGAGGATGATTACATACAGCGGCAACAATGTTCTTACTCGGTTTTGTCTATAAGGATAAGAGCTCACTTTTTGCAGATGATTAAATGCATCAGTAATGGCATTCTTACTCAGCATCACATATCAGCACAAGAATTTGATTTGTGGTGCTGTCGAGCTAACTATATGTATCATGGTTTAATATAGATACACTCTAAATCATTTCCCGTCTCTAGTGGACAATTAAATGCACCAGCATTGTATTCTTACTCAGCATTACGTGTCAGCGCACGAGTTCTATTTGTGTTCCATCTAGCCAACCAATGTATACTGTGCGTTCAACCCAACATCTCAAGCAGATGACTGGATCTTCTTACTCAGAATCGTGTATCAAGTGTTCAAGTTGTATTCCGTCTAGCTCACTACATAACATGATTAAATATAAAAGATTTACACTCTGTGCTCAACTGAAATTGGCTGTCATTCTCGAGCAGATGATTTGATGCATTAGCAATGGCATTCTTACTTGACATCATATAGTCGGTTCAACTTATGCTCATTCTAACACAACGTATCTCATATAAGATACACCTCTATGTCCAACTTGACTTTTTGTCATCTTGAGTGGACGAATAAATAGACCAACAACGACATTCTTACTCAGCGTTATGTATCGGTGTAAGAGTTTGATTATCATTTCTCAAGCTGCTTGAACAAGTTGTATGACTGCTTTGCGATTAAACTAGCTTATTAATCAGGGCATCTGTTATCTTCGAGCATTTTAATGATACTCGGGGAACAGACGCATACTTTGGCACTGAACACTGTCTCACTACTTGAAGATTAGTAGCTTCACTGGTTTTTCATCTCCGATGGCAAGGCACTGATATACTTTGTTGCTTGATACTGGAGCAGCTCTATGATTATCAATACAATATGGGTCTCCTTCTCATGGAGCGCAAAGAGTGGAGTGCAGAAACTGAGAAACTGAAATCCAGGGCTGAAGATGCTGAAGAGAACCTACAAAGAGAACTTGCAGCAAAGATTCTGGTCATTGCAGAAGCTGAAAAGCGTGAAGACTCTTTAAAGCAAGCTCTTGCAACGGAAAGACTCTGTGTAAATGATGTGAGCATCTACCTTCTTATAGCCAATATTTTACAGTGCTGGATTGGGTTCCGGACATACAATCATGTGGGCTAACTAGCTATCATTTGTAAACTTTCGATTGTTGTACCTGTATCTACAGCTTGAGAAGGCATTAAGGGAAATGAGGGCTGAGTCTGGAGAGATTAAGCTGCTGGCGGAAAATAAATTGAAGCAAGCAGAAGGCTTGATTTCTGAAACAGCTACCAAGGCTTTGCAGGCAGAGTCAAAGCTGCATGCTTTGGATGCATTACAGGCAGAGCTGGGCCACAAGCAAGGAATCGCAGAAAGGAAGCTGCAGGAAGCTGAAGAACTGGAGGGCATTGTGAGAAGGGAAAGGCTTGCCTTCAAGGCTCAGTAAGATCTTTCTCAACCTTTGCATCATCTTAAGTGTGGGTCCTTGTCTTCGTGAATATGTCAAGTTTTAGGTTTTGGAAGATGAATCCTACAGAAACATGCCATATTTATGATTGCTTTCGTACGAGGTACTGAAGGAAAATACTTGGTGTAAAAGCTGAATGAACTATTTGTTGGCCTTTGATTGGGTAAGAAACACATATTTAGCTCATTATCGATATGGAGACATATGATAATATACATATTAGAAGAGATCTAAGAAGCTTACAGAATTGTGTTAGAATGTGGGTGCTATCAGAAGATAGTAAGTTCTATAACCTATATAGTTGGAGAGAATGATGTGAATTATCCTGATGCAAATTAAAATTTTGGCTTGTTCGATTTGGTTGGAGGCTTCTTGCCCATGTTCTGTTTGGTCTCTTCCATCTGTTCTCATTGGAGTGTTTGCCCGAAATTTTTCCTTATCATATGATCATCATATAGGAGACAACCCTTCTCTTTTAGTTTGCCTTCTAACTAGGCAGGGGCATGCAGTGTTATCTCATTTTAATGTGAGTTTCTCCCGAGCAGAGGGCTTTTGCAATCAACACAGACACTGAGTTTCTATCTTTAGAGATATGCATGTATCATTGTAATAGGAACCTGAATCTATTGATACAGAATGTATGGTATTGGTGCTTAGGCAAGAAACCTATGAAGAGGAGCTCAATCATCAGAAGCAAACCCTCCTTGAATGGGAGCGAAAGCTAGAAGAAGGTCAAGCAAGATTGCTGGAAGGTCAGAAACTACTTAATCAGATGGAGGAGAATATATGTCAAACAGAGTGTGCTCTGAAGAAAATGAAAACTGATCTGGTAGCAATGAGAAAACAAATGGAGGCTGAGCGTTCATCAGTGCAACTATTAGAAGCTGATTGCTCGTCAAAGCTCGCGAGTGTAGCAATTAGAGAAGAGGTGTAAAATATCAAACTTTTGAATCGATGAGCTATCAGCATGGCCAAGATTCTAATGTTACTATTATTTTTCATTGCATCAGGTAGCACTCAAAAAGGAAATTGCGATGGAAACAAAGGAACAGGAGTTACTACTGCTCCAAGAGAAGCTTTCTAACAGAGAATGTGTAAGACATTGTTATTCTTCTTTATTGTAGGATCTGCTCTATGGAGCACATTGCTTTATGCTCGTAGGAAAGAACATGATTTATCAGTCCCATAATGAGATGATGCCATACAAGAGTTCATAAAGTTTACCATGGAATCAATCAGCATACTGGATTATGCTGACAATGCTGATTATGATATTAGAGATTATGCTGTATTGTTATTGAAGGGTAACAAATCTGAGGATAGTATTTTATCATAACGGTTGTGTATATTATGAACAGCTACTGGAGCAGCGTGATGAAGGTATCATGAAAACTGAGATCCTTCTCTCAAAAGAAAGAGAACGTATAGAAGCTTTGGAGAATGCATTAAAAATAAAGGAAACCACATTACCTGAAAAACAACAGAATCTGGTAAGACTTAATCAAATTCATACAATTGCTTCTATAAATTTAGGTTAAAGAAAAGTTTCAGAGCGAACTTGTCTGGTGGGAAAAAAAACATTTATTATCCGTGGAATGCAATGTGGGCACATCTCCACCCAATGCAGTAGATGCAAACATCAAAGAATGCATCAAAACTCTGAATGAGTATAATGTAGAGAGGTTGTTGGTGGATCTTTGCTCGAAGCATTTGTAGCGGTCATGCATTTCTCACAAGCTAATCATCTCCAAATGGATAATATTATTCAGATTCTAGAAACTTACACACCATTTCTTTATCAGATGTTATATATGAAGTTTGCAATGGCTTAATGTTGACATGCAGATTGAGCTGCAAATTTCAATGGAGCAGCTGAAAGAGGAGGCTAACTCAAAAAAGGCAGACTATGAGAGGGTTTTTATGGAATTGGAATTGCAGAAGCAAGAGTTAATGGAAGAGCGAGAGAGGCGTAGACTTGCCGAGAAAGAGAAAGAGGAACTACTGAAACTGCAGACATGCCTGAAAGAACAGATTGTTGAGTATAAATCTAAAGAGAACTTGGTGAGCGAGGAGGCTGAAAAATTGAATCAAGAAAAGGAGAGATTTCAGAAAGAACTAGAAATGCTCGAGGAAAAGAGTGAGAGTGTGAAGAAAGAAATTGAAAAACTTGATGAAGAGGCAAAAAGGGTGTCTGCATGGTTGCTTGCTGAAGAGGTGAAGTTGAAAGAAGAGAAACGGATTTTACAAGATCAGATGAGAAAAGAATCAGAAGCTTTGCGGCTTGAGATGGAAACTTTTGCCAGAAGACTTGAACAGGAAAAGACAGATTGGTTCACTTCTGTGGAGAAGGAGAAAGAGGAACTTGTAAAAGATCTGGAGCGAAGGAGGATAGAGTTGGAAACTTCCATAGCAAGGCAGAAGGAGGACATTGAAAATAATTTTAGAGAAGAAGAGATGAGAATGCGGACGGAACTTGAAGCAGAGCGCGAGAAGGCCACTGCTGAAGTGACTCGAAAGAAAGTAGAAGAAGCTGCTTTAGAAAGGCTCGAGCTCGAGAAAATGAGGGAAGAGATTGCTAGGCAACTTGAAACGTCTGAGCAAAAATGGGTTGAAATCACAAATAGTATGAATGAACTTGCAGTAGAAAGGGAGAAGCTCAAAGAAGAGAGGGAAGCTTTGATTAAAGTCAGGATGGAAAACGTTCAGGAAGCTGAAAGGCTCAAGAATTTGAAGATTCAGCTACAGGCCAGTCAGGATAATGAAACTTTGTTATTGCATGGCAATGGGGATAAAATTCTACAACCAGGCGCTGCGCATGCTCCACTTCTGAATGAAGCTGAAGTCTCAACCTCTCAGTTTCCACAAAATGTTGATGGTGGAATTGGTGATCGAAGAAACCAAACTGAATCCCCTGGTCACCTTTCTTGGCTTCAGAAGTGCACATTAGTACCACCAGAGAAGCTGCCAAATTCCAGTGGAATTACTAGGGACTTGGAAGAGAGTAATGCTTCATTGGGATCAGAGCTAGGTGGCGATCAACAGGATACACGGTCTGATGGAGGCCAAGTAGGATTTGATCTTGTTTCGAGGTCGAGTGCAAGCTTTACCCCTAGCAGTAGTAGAGGTAGACCAAAGAAGGCCAAGAAAGCCAAAACTCCTAGTGCCAAAACTCCTAGTGCCAAAATGACTCCATCTACTAACCCTGCCGCGAATGTGAATAGCAAAAGACTGTTCGAGCCTCATGTGCAGCATGAAGAGATTATTGGTGATCACAAGTACGAAGAAGGGTTGCATATGCATGATGGGAGGCTCATGGATTCAGCTGCTCAATCAGCTATGGAGCTGCATGACAAGGATACCATGTCATACGTCCAAACAAAGAATAAGCGAGCTTTTAGCCAGGCAACTGATACCATGAGTGAAGCCGACACAGGAGACATGGAGGCAGAGTCTGAGATCACCACTGGTGGCAAGAGGAGGCGCCGCAATAAGGATCTCGGAATCGATCTGAAAGAGACTACTCCAGGGATGAAACGTTACAATTTAAGGCGTTCTACTGTGTATGGATTTCAATTCTCTGAAGGGAACAATGCCTCTTCTGAGATTCTTTTTCCCTCCCTTTTAGGCTTTACTGCTTTTGGTTGCTTCTTTTGGTTGCTGACTTACCAGATTTGTGTTATGTGTATTTGTAGTACAAAGACGGAAGCTTCAAAGCTGGTATCAGGCCAAGAAATTCATGACCAAGAGCAGAACTTGAATGTAAGTGTCATGTGAATTTTCGGGTTTATGCTGCGTAGTATACACGCATACTCCTTAGGCACTTGACTGCCCAGTTGTAGAGATCTGTATGGGTTTAACCCAAAATCCAAAACACTAAACCCAAAGTCTTAAAGAACCCTAAGCCCAGTTTTAGAGATCTGTATGATTAGGGATGCATTTGTCTTGGGCAATAATCTGAATGAAATTTTCAAAGACTAGTTAGTGAGTTTTACATCAGAAAGCTTGACTGAATTGGTGAAATTGTAGACAAGTTTGGATGGGGGGAAACAATGAAAAAAATGGAAAAGTGGGTTGGGTTCATTTTGATCACATGGGCATCAATTGCAGGATTAGAATGAATTTGAGAGGAGTGTAGGGTATGAGCCGTTTTCAAAAACTACTAGAAACTTACTGTTTTCTCTTACTCTTATCGTAATCCAAATAATCGCTTTTGTTCTCATTGAAACTCCAGGAGGTCAAGAGGAATCTGTGGTGAACTCAAGAGTGTGTCCAAGGGCTGCAAAAAGATCAAAAAAGATAAAATTTTATTGTTAAATTTTGTATCAGGGAAACTCCTTGTATAGTTGGAATGATAATAAATACTTCCAATCCACATGTACATACGCAACAGTATACGCATCACACCAATGTAATCGGTGATGTTAATGATTTGAGGAAGAACCAGCACATTTTTTCGTGCATGGAATTCTCTTGCTATAAGCTTTATGCAAGAAGCGAGGAGGCAGAATTTTGCTTTTATAAAATTGGAGTTCGTGTGGAAATCTTTGGATCATATTTTGGGAAACTTGCTGCTTGATGATGCTGCATAGCAGATGATTGTCTGTTTCTTCGGTCCGAACAAATATTTTATGAGAATTTGAGGGTTCTCGATGGTCATTACTTAAGCGCATCGTTGCTTGTAAGTTTCCCTGGAAACACTTTTGTCCACAATTTTACTAGCAACTTGTTGATTATGCATGCTTAACGATACATTGAATTTGTGTGCATATACCCCTTGAGGACACTTGATTGGATATGAACCACTAAATTTGGCCATTGTTTGTTCTCCAATTGGGATGTCGAGCTAGATCATATGAGTTTTTTGTTCAAAAATAGGATAATGGATCGCAATACGAGAACGCAATCTTAAGATCATGGCCTTCTCATTTTAAGGGCGGGCAGAGGGTGCTGACATTTTTGCGGTGTGTCATATTGAGTAGAGAGTGTGCATTTTGTTTGTGTTTTCTGCTGCTTCTTGGAGCTTCCAGTCTGCTCCTTCATTCTCTGCTTGACTTTTGTACTCCAGACATCGAAAAGAAAGAAGAGGACGGGAAAAAGCGAAAGGGCCAATAATGCAGACATTGACCAAGAAGCAGGGAACTTTTGTAATGTGTTGAATGTGATTGATTGGTCTCTGATATGGTTGTAATCAACTTTGATGGGCTCACAAGAGATGCTTTGCTCTGGTGCTATTTCACTTTGCGACGCTAGCCTTCCCAATGGAAAGCATGTGATGTGAATGAAACCGCGCTTAACAAGCTATTTGGCAAAGTGGACTGTATCTCTCCTTTTGTTTTGCACATGCTTACCACAATTCCAGCCTCGATCGACTCGAGCTGCTTCTAGCCCAAGCCAAATAATCTCAAAGATCTGAAAAACTGGACTTCTTTGAACGTCGATGCTGTCTTCCCATATATGCCTCAGTCGGCAGGAGCATATGGATTGGATTGCAGTCGAGCATCGTGCTGTATGTAGGAGCCAAAGCTTCGATCTTCTCGATCAAAACAGCTCTGAGCAAGCTGGTAAAAACGAGAGCTAATCCTGCTGCAGATTTCTGTGCTGGGATCAGCTGCTGCTCAAACGCAAGGCGTGAGCGCGTTGTTCCTCGACTCTTTCACAGAACGAGCTGAAGAAGGTCACTGGAACTGGAACAAGAGCTTTAAACAGCTCCGGATTTCCGCCCCTGGGATCGATTCCTGATCCAGCGCTCGGTTAAAAAAAAAAAAAAAAAAGCGCCGAGAAAAGTCACTGCGATGTTCGATCTCCGATACAGGGGTTGGATCCATGCAAAAGCTCAAAAAACAAAAACCAAACAAAACAAGCAAATCAAATCAAAACAAAACAAGCAAATCAAATCAAAACAAAACAAAACAAACAAAACTGAAAGAAGAAGAAGAAGAAGAAGAAGAAGAAGAAGAAGAAGAAGAAGAAGAAGAAGAAAGATCCCTTTGTCTCTACCTTTTTTATCTTGCTCTTCAAGGCAAAAAAAAAAGCCCAGATTTTGCGTTTTGCTTTTTTTGGCTTTTTTCTGCTTTCTTGACGTCCTCTTCGTTTTCCCCCTCCACTCCGATGGAACCGACGACCATCTCTGCACAGCCTGCGGCGAAACCCTAGAAAGCTTCCTCGCCTCCCCGACAGTTGCGAGCTGCCCCTTCTGAATCCCGCAGCTCCCCCAAAGCTCGCAGTGAACAGTGGCTTCGCTCTTTTTGTACATGGTGTGCGCTAGAAGGCGGCCCCAGCCATGAAGCACGAGCGCTACGGAGGGTTTCCGGCCCATCCAGGTTTTAGCTCTCCCTTCTCCCCCCTTCCCTCAATTGTGTGGATTTGGTCCTCCTCCATTCCTCAGACAGTGTGCGTCAGTGTTGCTTTGAACAACGGTGGATTATGCATTGGCTTCGACTCGCAGATGCGTTGGGGAAATCCATGCCCCCCCCCCCCCCCTCAACCACATGTGTGCTAGTGAGTTGAGGCTTTTGGTCATGTCTCCTTTGTGATAAGCATGACTGCGATGTTGCCTCGGAGTCGCCGAAGCATTGGGGAAATCCATGCCCCCCTTAACCACCTGTGTGCCAGTGAAGTTGCGGATTTTTTCCATATACACTTACTTTGTGGTGAACATGGCTACAATGTTGCCTCGGACACAGAGGAATTGGGAAATTCACCCCCCCCTAACCGCACGTTACGAGTGAAAGTAAGGATTTTTTTGTATGTCTTTCGTGCTTAACCGGCTGTTGCGGAGAATCTTCTGACTGTATAGCTTTACTTGTAAGATGGTACATTAAACACATCAACAGCTGGAGGGTTCTAGCAAGCTGACAATTGCTATGAAGCTGAAGCCAATTAGCGCAACTCCATTCGTTATTCGACACCTGTAGTACGAGTATGTGAGGCTTGGATCAGCACATGAAACACCATCAGCTGCTCAATGTCCGACTGATATGCCAAATGGACCACCTCTAGCTCTAATGACTCTTGTGGTACAGCATATCTCTCGATGAGGATGTTTCGGTTCCATAGCTTGCCTTGTAAAATGCTACACTGAATGGTTAATGTAGCATTTTACTGTAACACCAACCTGCAGTCGAGCTGCATGGTTCCATCGATAATTCAGCACTCTCTGTTGGGCTTGTAATTGCAAATGAAACGCCATTACTTGCTCCATACCTGAATGATATGCCAAATGAACTATCTCTAGTTAATGACGGATAGGATGTTTTCATCTATTCTTGTGGTGAACATAGCTGGTTCTGAGGATGCCGGCAACACATGAAATTCTGGCACCCTAATGCTTTTCTAGGTGGATCGGGTGTGCACATGAAACACCATTACTTGCTCAGAGTCTGAACAATATTTCAAATCAATCATCTCTAATGATGACTTCTTTGGCATTTTTATCGACGCTTGTGCAAATGTAGCTGTTGCTGAGGATGTTTTGGCCACTTAACTTTTCTTAAATGCTACAGTAAAGAATTTAGTAGCCATAGGATTCACCCAAGCTGACTATAATGACCAAGCTGAAGCTAATCAGCATGATTCCGTTGATAATGCGGCACCTGCAATGCTATTCTAATAGGATTGGATCTGCACACGTGACACCTTTTACTTGTTTAGTGTCTGATCAACATTTCCGATGGATCATCTCTAGCTGATGACTCGTATGTCCTAGTGAAGTATACCTGATTAACATGTTAAACAGGGTTACGAAAGGCTTTTGCTGACACATACGAGTGAATGTTTGTTCAGTTTCATCCAAGACGGAGATCGAGAAGCACCTGCTACCTTCTAGTTGTATTTCCTCAGAACTAGGTAGCTGGAGAGTCGATCAACGTTTGTGTGTTGTTTGAAAATTTCAGTACAAGAAATGGAAAGAGGCAATAGTGATTTACCTCACATATGAGTTTTAGACAGGAGTTGCAATTACATCAGCACGGAAAAATGTAGTTCAGTTTTAATATCTCTATATAAAACAAGTGGGGCTTTATGACTCATATAGTGCTTACTTTGTGAAACTGCAGAAGCTACTTTGTGTCAGATACTCCAGGAGGCACAACATCGATGGCTTCGTCCTCCTGAAGTTTGTGAGATATTGCGGAATTATTGCAAGTTCAAACTTACGCCAGATCCTCCACATAAACCTGAAAGTTAGTACCTTTTTTTGCACTTTGAATCGTAATGTTTATCGTAGTTCCATTCAAATGATACCTTTAACTCCCAAAATCTCTGTGGAAGCGATCTTAGTGATTTTTGCTTTTATTGTATACATCTGTGTATATTCTATGAAAACTCAAAGCATCTATGAAAGGTGTATATGATAAGCAATTCATATTCTATGGAATGTCACTATTCCTGATATGTTGGGTCAGTATGCTGAAGCCATTATATAAAGTTTGTTACCTCACACATGTTTATGATGTGATTGGGACTTGCTGAAATATAATTCTATTTCCTTTCTTCATAAGACAACAACGCAAGATGCGATCACTCATTTGGTCATATAGGTCAATTTGGTCTCTTAAAAGATGCCAATTTCTCTTTCTTTCTTTCTATCTTTCTTTGTAGGTGGTTCTCTCTTTCTGTTTGATCGCAAAGCATTAAGGTATTTTCGGAAAGATGGCCATAATTGGCGAAAGAAGAAGGATGGTAAAACAGTTCGAGAGGCTCATGAAAGATTAAAGGTGGGCTTTCTGAGGCATATTGCGTAAGGTTGCTATGAAAATAATTGTGGCTGCTACTGAAATGTGCGGCCTTTGTGAGGATTGATTCTAAACACAAATATGGAATGTGAAATATTCAGGCAGGAAGTGTTGAAGTTCTACATTGTTACTATGCACATGGAGAAAATAATGAAAATTTCCAGAGGCGGAGCTATTGGATGCTAGAGTAAGCTGCTCAATATAGAATAGTTTGTTTTGTTGATTAGCATGTGTCGCCAGTTTGGACAGCCTTTATTAACAGGGTTCTGCTCTTTCTGGTGTATTCAGTACAAACGAACATATAGTTCTGGTGCACTATCGTGAGGTGAAAGAGGTATTTAAAGCTTTGTTTGCAACTCTCTGTATTGATTTGCTTCAGTATGGTGCGGACTAAGGTCAATCTTTTCCTTTTGCTGTCGTAATGTTATCCTTAATGCTGAGCATTTATAATTACAGGGTAGCAGGAGTGGTATGCGTTCACCAAGCAGTGTCTCAATTGCCCAGAGTCCATCCACAGGAAACTCCCGAGCAATCTCAGGCAGATCTCCGCAAACTTCACCCCTTCTTTCACCTTGTTCATCGAGTCCCAATACTAGTACAGACTGGAATGGACCAACTTATTCACCAGATTGTGATGGGCTTGAATCCAGTGATGACACAGATCAATGGAGAGCCAGAGAATCAAGTGCTTATAATAATACTGTTACCAATGATAGAATTTCTCAGTTGTCTCCATCTTCTATAATTAGAAATCAGCATATCAGCAATTATAAAGAAAAAGTTTCTACTCCCTTCGATAGTACAGCAGGGTCTGGGGCAGAAATTTATCCAGAAGTCTCGTGTGTGGATAGTGTCCAGGGAGCTTATTTGAAACAAGAGAATGGTGATATAAAGCCCCCTGATGGATTTGAATGGTCTGAAGTTCTAAGAGAGAGAAATGGTTACGCAAGTACTGTAACTGGTGTGACACCAGGTTCTACCTCCTACGAACGAAACTACTTTCCGAGAAGTGACGTTCATGAAGGAACAGGAGAAGTGCGGCAGACTGCAATGGAACGTAGACAGTTGCAACCTCAGCCAGAAGTGTTTCCAGATGTAAGCCAAAGTAATATTTATCTATGTTAGTTAAAAAACTAGGCTGCAATTAACATAATAATCATAAAAATAACAGCAATCATTATGGTAGTGAAAACCACAATTACCCGTAATAAGTAATAAATAATGATCAAACTGATATGCGGCTTTTCAGAATAATCATCATCAATAAAACTTTTTGGGTTTGTCAGAGAGAAAGTTAATGGCAAAATTAATATGCACTGGGGTGTATGACCGCAAATGAATAAGATACCTAATCCATATTTCAAGATTCTGGCCAACTATTGTGCACGAGCTGAATATTTTGGGTAATGGACTCTATGTACTGGGAATATCTAATTACCCATATATGATATATACTCTGTAGATATGGCACCCAGAATGACGTCCTTATCTCTTGTTCAAGCTATCCTTAAATACATTTATATTGCAAAACGATGAATAATTCACTACTTGACTCTGCCACAGGAGTTGAATAGGGGTTAAATGTTTATTTCTTTGGTCCTACATTCCAGTATAGAGTATAGTTTTGAAAAGAGCTAGGCATGCTTTTTTTCTTTATATTTTCTGGGATACGTTCTTCCAGTTGCCCTTAAATATAACTAAATATTCCAGGTTTCATTTTTGCTCCAATAACTTAAAGATTTTCGAATATTTAGAATCAGAGTATGGGGTTTAGAGCTGTCTGAGGATGGAAGGTCCATTGTCATTCAACATTGTGTGTTAATTACTTAGGGATTTCAAATGATAACCAACTACCTACCTCACATTTTGATGTGAGAACTGTGTTTCTTGATTGCTTCATTGCATTACTCAATTAGCATTGTGTAGTCTAATAGAACGTGTATTTTTAATACCAGATGATAAATGGAGACCGTTGTACTTGGAATACTGTGTTGACTCCATTAGGTGATGATGAGGATCATTCAAGTGGCATGTTCAGTAGCTTTGAGGCATGCACGCCCAGTGAAGTATACAAATCTGAGCATCAATTTTCCCAAAGATATCAAAATGTGGATCAGCGCCGTATAGATCAGCAGAACACTACCAAGTCCGATGTTTCATCCGATGATAAAGATATTTCACAGTCATATTTGAATGTCTTCAGAGATTTTCAAGCTGACGTTCCAACTCAGTATGTTGAACATGATGCATTCAAAAAATATGATAGCTTTGGTAGGTGGATGAATGAGGACATGAGGGCAGATCTTGAGGCTATGCTCCCGTTTTCTTCTGATATGACATGTTGGGCCAGTGCCCTTGCTGAAGATGATCCAGCTTTAATTCAACAAATGCAAGTAGATCCCGGGCCAAAATCTGTTTCACAAGACAAGTGTTTCACCATCTCAGATGTTCTACCTAGCAATAACTCAACAACCCATGGCTCCAAGGTGAGAAATACCTATCTGTTGTTGGTTCATTTAGGTAGTTACATAATGAATTTGATGTATCAGTCGGTAAATTTTGTAACAGCAACCAAACTTGAGTCAGCTTGTTGAGTCACCACATTTGACGGACCAAGTTATTGGAAAAGTAGTCCTCAGTGAGGAACTGAAATGATTTCCGAAGGGAAAACAAAACACTAATTGACCAATTTGAAAACAGTTTAGTATTATTGCTGTTTATAACCAGAGTATACACTCTCACACATATAATTGGGATTTCAATCTTTGAAGCTTTGGAGTTGCATATAAGCATCGAAAGGCTTGTTGTATCAAACCAAGTAATTCATTAATTGAGGAGTATTTTATACCGAATCAATCTGAATTCTTGACGCATTGAAGCTTTATATGTTTGAGTCTGAAGGCCTTTCTACTGTTCCTTGAATAGTTCGAGAATTAGAATCGTTATATTCAAAGCCATCAACTCATAGATTTTTCTGATTTGAAGCGCATTAAGAGCATCGACAGGCGTGTCTCTCTGTAAGTGACAGGTGTGAATATTGGCCTACCTCTCTTTAGAGGTATTAATTCTGGTAGCATTAAAGCACGGACTGCTCCAGTTGATTGTCTATTTGTTTTGAGTTTTAAATTGTATCATCTCGATTATTATGTTGTAAACTTTCAAGGTTCTTTTATTAAAACGCTAATCTATGGTTGTTCTGTATTTCTTTGTTTTTCATAGGTACTGATCGTTGGGAATTTTAATGACACTGTACAAGATGTTTCTGAATCCAAGTGGTGCTGTATGTTTGGAGATGTTGAAGTTCCTGTTGAGCTTCTACAACCTGGACTGTTAAGGTGCAATGCACCTCCTCATTTACCTGGAAAGGTTTCATTGTGTATAACAAGAAATGATGGGATTGCATGCAGTGACGTGAAAGAATTTGAATATCATGCTGAATCAAAAGAATCGTCCATTAATCCATCTGAACAGAAGCCTTCAAATAAGAGGGACACACTCTTCCAAATTCGCCTTGCGCGAATGCTCTCCCATGGAATAACTATGCTGCCATTCCCAGTAACTGATGGGATTACGAAGGATTTATCTAGTGCCTTGGAAGCGTTGAGTTTGTTTGAAGAATGGGAACAAATGGAAGATCAACTCATGGACTCCAGTTTTCTGGTCACAAATCTGAAGAAGCAGTTTGTTGAGAAACTGTTGAAGGAAAAGCTACGATTATGGGTAGTTAAGAAAGTTCTAGATGGTGGTAGAGGTGCAGCAGTGCTTGATGATAACGGGTTGGGAGTTTTGCACATGGGAGCAGCACTCGGGTACACTTGGATCATCAAGTCCATGCTGGCTGCTGGAGTGAATATAAACTTTCGGGATTCGCGAGGATGGACAGCTCTACATTGGGCTGCACATTGTGGCAGGTAGATTTCCTGGACATTATTCTAAATAGGAAAAAAATAATCCTGTGACTGCAATGTCAAAGACGAATTTATTATCTTGGTGTTTGGACAGGGGCCATTCTTTACTGTATGTATATATCATCTATATCTATATCTTTTGTCTGCATGTCCATCCATCCATCTATCTATCTATATAAAACATGAACATCCATCAATATTGTATGTCAAATTTCAGTACTGTGAATATCCATTATAGTTATGGAAGTTATTATACTGTGAGAATGGACAGTTGGTGTGTCTTTATTGATCTTTTGACTTTCTGTTAGGGAATCTATGGTAGTAGCTCTTCTAGCTAATGGGGCAGATCCCGGGGCAAAGACAGATCCCACCAGTGCATTCCCAGCAGGGCAAACACCAGCTGATCTTGCATCTGCTGAGCATCATAAGGGGATAGCAGGCTACCTTGCAGAGTCATCACTCACTAGCCATCTTTCACTGCTGACTTTGAAGAATAAAATGAATGGAAACGTGCCAACTAATGAAGCAGTAGAAACTTTACCAGAAAAATCCGTTGTACAACCAAGTGCAGGAGAAAGTCCAGAAGAACTTTCTTTGCAAGATTCTCTTGCTGCTGCCCGTAATGCTACCCAAGCTGCAGCCCGTATCCAGTCTGCATTTCGTTTACAATCATTCCGAAGAAAGCAAGTATCCTGTTCTCTCGATAAGGATGAGTATGGGATCTCGAATGAGGAAGCGAAGTGCATTGTAGCGGCCCAAAAATCAAACAAGAATGGATTAAACTTTGAAGATGATGAATTTTCTCATTTTGCGGCTGTTCGCATACAACAGAAGTATCGTGGCTGGAAAAGGCGCCAAGAATTCCTTCTATTTCGTCAGCGTGTTGTTAAGATTCAGGTACTAATGCAAATTAACCAGAAAACATTTAGGGATTGTTGATCAAAATTTCATTCGGTCGAGCTCTTAATCAAATGAAAAAGATCTATATTTTGTTTCATCTCTGGTGATATGGTGGGACTAGACCAGTTTAGGGTTGTGTAGCTGGCCAGTAATGGGGGAAAATCAGAGTACCAGACTTCATACGATAAGAATGTCCTTGTTAACTTTGAACTCCATATCCTGAAAAGTTTTTAATGTCTCTAAAGACATGGAAAGAGGTAGACATATTTCCGGATCCTAGGTGTAACGAACTTGCAATTATTTTAGCTGGTAGGAAACACTTCAGTAAAATACAGTCTGGCACTTCGAGTTGCCAGAGGGTCACAAATCATATCTTGCTGTGAATGTTGAACTGAATTTTAATGTCATCGGTTTTCTGGTTTAAACTACATATGTAGAGTTATTGATGTGATCATTTTTGGGGTTCGGTTACTGCTTTCTGGTTTTTACATCTTACAAAACTGTAATAACTAAACCAGAAAAGGTTAATGAGTAATCAAATTTCGTCATATATAATCCTGACCCTTGGACGGTTTCAGGCACATTTTCGAGGTCATCAAGTCCGTAAGCAGCACAAAAAGATTGTGTGGTCAGTGAGCATTGTGGAGAAAGCAATTTTACGGTGGCGGAGAGGGGGAAGAGGCCTTCGGGGGTTTGAGCTTAAAACCATGGAAGATAGCTCTAGTTATGATGGTGAGGAGGACTTTCTGAAAGCAGGAAGGAAGCAAACAGAGGCTGGATTAGAGAAAGCCCTTGCGAGGGTTCATTCGATGGTTAGATCCCCAGAAGGTCGAGAGCAGTACAGGAGATTGCTTGAAGGCTATCAAAAGACAAAGGTGAGGCATCCTATTTGATATCTATGAAATAGTCTGATAAAACATCAAGATAGAAAACATACTATTCAGCCAAACTGACGGTGACTGAATAACTCACATATTTGCTGAACCTGCTAGTTCCATGAAAGGGTGTGAAAAGTTTAGAAACTTTGCTGCTTATCAGGCATTTGAGATCATCTTCTAAATGTACCTTGGGTTATCAATTTACAGATGCAAGTGGAAGGTGATCTCATCATTTGTTCCGATGGTACTTTGGAGCAGCAGCAAAGGTCTGAAGATTTTGCTATGCTGGCACATTCCGAAGGTTTTTTCTAATTCCTATTGAAAGGAAGAGCGAGTGTTTACTAACCATACAGTTATTTTGTAGTGTATAGATTTTCATATCAGGGCAAAAGAACCTCTTCATGTATAAGGTTTGGAACCAACTTGTTCATCTGTTCTCAGTCAAGCCTTGGCAAGGCTATGTACAAAATTTGCCCTGCCTTCCCAGTTATAGCAGGTTTTGATAGGAAACGCAACCCACTTGAATCAAACCTCTCAAACGGGGAATCAAAGGTCGGAAAACGGAAACATGTGTCTTCTCTTTACTTTTGCGCTAAACGGCTAATTCCATTACTTGATCTGAAGTATGTGTGTAAAAAGGGAAGAGATGTTGAGCTACTATGCCCACTTATTTTGAAGATCTGTTTAGCACAAGCAAATGTGCATTGATTTTTGGTTCCTTTTTATGGGGGTTTTTAGAACATCTAACAAGAAATATATCTGTCTGCTAGTTTTTTTTCCATCAATGTTTTTGCCATTGATCCTGCCTAAGTCGGTCATCCGTGTGCATGAATAAACTTATTGAATCTGCTCTGTTCATTAACAAGTATCAATCAAAGTCTGGGGTTCTGTTCATTTTAGAGTTCATTCAAAATGCTCTGAATCCTAAACCCCAAAAACCCTAAAATTCCAGACCTGGAACCTTGAACACCCAAACACTAAACCTTAAAAAACCAGACCTGAACCCTGAACCATAAACCCTGAACCATAAACCCTAAACCCTAAACCCCAAACCCCAAACCCTAAACCTTAAAAAACTAGACCTGAACCCTAAACCCTAAACCCTAAACCCTAAACTGTGAACTGTAAACCCCAAACCCTAAGCCTTAAAAAACCAGACCTGAACCCAAGATTGTAAACTGTAAACCCCAAACCCTAAGCCTTAAAAAAACCAGACCTGAACACCTAAACCCTAAATCCTAAACCCTAAACCCTAAACCCCAAACCCTAAACCTTAAAAAACCAGACCCTAAACCCTAAACCTTAAAAAACCAGACCCTAAACCCGAAACCCGAAACCCTAAACCTTAAAAAACCAGACTTGAACCCAAAACTGTAAACTGTAAACCCCAAACCCTAAAAATTAAAAAACTAGACCTGAACCCTAAACCCTAAACCCTAAACCCCAAACCCCAAACCCTAAACCTTAAAAAACCAGACCTGAACCCTAAACCCTATACCTTAAACTGCAAACTCTAACCCTTAAAAAACCAGACCTGAACCCAAAACTATAAACAGTAAACCCCAAACCCTAAACATTAAAAAACCAGACTTGAACCCTAAACCCTAAACCCTAAGCCCCAAACCCTCAGCCTTAAAAAACAAGACCTGAACCCTGAACCCTAAACCCTAAATCCTAAACCCCAAACCCCAAACCTTAAAAAACCAGAACTGAACCCTAAACCGGAAACCCTAAACCTTAGAAAACTAGACCTGTACCCAAAACTGTAAATAGTAAACCCCAAACCCTAAACAATAAAAAACCAGACCTGAACCCTAAACCCTAAACCCCAAACCCTAAACCTTAAAAAGCCATACCTGAACCTTGAACCCCAAACCCTAACCTAAACCCCCAAACCCTAAACCTTAAAAAACCAGACCCTAAACCCTAAACCTTAAAAAACCAGACTTGAACCCAAAACTGTAAACAGTAAACCCCAAACCCTAAACCTTAAAAAACCAGACTTGAACCCAAAACTGTATACAGTAAATCCCAAACCCTAAACATTAAAAAACCAGACCTGAACCCTAAACTGTAAACCCTAAACCCTAAACCCCAAACCCCAAACCCTAAACCTTAAAAAACCAGACCTGAACGCTAAACCCTAAACCCTAAACCGCAAACCCTAACCCTTAAAAAACCAGACCTGAACCCAAATTTGTAAATAGTAAACCCCAAACCCTGAACATTAAAAAACCAGACCTGAACCCTAAACCCTAAACCCTAAACCGCATTCCCTAACCCTTAAAAAACCAGACCTGAACCCAAAACTGTAAACAGTAAACCCCAAACCCTAAACATTAAAAAACCAGACCTGAACCCTAAACCCTAAACGCTAAGCCCCAAACCCTCAGCCTTAAAAAACAAGACCTGAACCCTAAACCCTAAACCCTAAACTCCAAACCCCAAACCTTAAAAAATCAGACCTGAACCCTAAACCCTAAACCCTAAACCCTAAACCCTAAACCCTAAACCCTAAACCCTAAACCCCAAACCCTACGTGGCAATGTGGATTTGATGTGTGTGTGCATGGGCAAATCTTTCTCACGTAACTCTCCTTTCAAAACACACACACACACACACACACAAACATATTCTAATTGATGCAGAGAATTTCTTTTGAGACGTTTCTGAAATTTTCAAAACATTTTAGGTGAGGGGAAAAGAGGTCAAAAAAAGGAAAAAAAACAGCAAAAAATATCTTGTTCTTCTTAAAGTTTTTTTTTATTGGCTTTATTTTTTGGGGAGTAGAAGATAAATTTGTCCCCATTTTGTCTTCTCGTGATTTATATTTATATTTAAAACCTCTTCATTAATTACGCAAAAACAAAAAAGGCCACCGAGAAAAAAAAACTGTTCTCATTTCTTCTCTTCATTAAAAAAAAAAGAAAAAGGCCCCGAAAAAGAAACTAAATACAAACCTTTTGTAAAAAACAAAAAAGAGGAAAAAGGGCAAAAAAAAACAAAAATGAAGTTGGCAATTAATAAGAGAATTTATAACCAACAAAAGGGCAAAAAAAGGAAAAAAAAAAGGGCCTGCAGAAAAATTCACGACCCCGCTCCCGAAAAGAAAAAAAAAGGGGGAAAAAAAAGGAAAACTAAAGAGAAAATTACCAGAAAAACGCCTCACAAAATTCTAAACTACATTTTAACGCCTACCAAAAACTACAAATTAACGCCTCGTTTTAAGATTCACGCGCAGTTGATTGATTGCCACCAAATCAAGTGTAGTTGTGAATTCAATTAACATGAAATTAGATGATTGATTAAGGATTAATCACTTTACGAGAACCAAATCAACAACGTGTTAACCAGTCGATTAGATTCTAGAATCATTAACTTTAGTCGGTCGAATGTAGTAAGGGAATCGATTGGGATCAATTAGTGGGAAGCAATTAGGAATTAAAATTAAAATTGAAATTGAAATAAAAATAAAAATAAAAATAAAAATAAAAATAAAAACTCAAACTAAAATTAAAATTAAAATTATTATAAAAGTTAAAATAAAAATAAAAATAAAAAGGAAAAGGAAAATGAAAATTATGATTAAAACTAGATTAAAAATAAAATAAATAAAAATAAAAACTAGTAATAAGAACAAAATCGGGATGGAGAAAAGTAAACGAATTTAGAAATTCAAAATTCACGCCTCACAAAACGGAAAAGAAGAAGAAGAAGAAGAAGAAGAAGAAGAAGAAATCGAAGAAGAACAGAAGAAGAAGAAGAAGAAATCGAAGAAGAACAGAAGAAGAAGAAGAGGAAGGCGCTGGCTATGGCGTTCTGTGCTGATGCAGACGATTTCTCTGCGTTCGCCCGATTCAAGAAGCTCCTCTTCCATTCCTAGATCGTGGCGGCTCCTGCCTCCCTTCCTCTTCCTCTTCGACGCAGGCGGAAGAGCGAGCTATAATAAGCTGAGCGCAGCTATGGCAGGGTGCAGAGCTCCATCGGCCGTAATGCATCTTCGTTCTGGAGCCGCGTGCGTGCCTTCTTCTTCGTCTTCTTCCTCTTCTTTCGCTCTAAGCGAGGCCTAGGGTTTCAGCAGAGGAAGGAGAAGGAGAAGGAGGAGGAGGAGGAGGAGGAGGATTCAGCGGAGGAAGATGCCTGCTCCCCATTCATGGATGGCATGGCGGAAGGTTCTGTCCTGCAAGCGCGAATCCACCGTCGCTGTTCATGAACCTCACGCGCTCTCCCCCTCCAACGCGCTCACCTGCAAGAAGCAGAAGAAGGCCAAGGACAGCAGAGCGGCAGCAGCAGCGCGCCATGGCAAAACCTTCTCTCGTGGCGATGATGATGGTGATGATGCCGGAGAAGAAGACGAGGAAGGATGCGGTCAGAACACTCCCACGAAGAGCAAGATCAAGAAGAAGCAGCGGGAGAGGAAGGAGCAGAAGACGACGGCGATGAGGAAGGATCGAAGCAGCTCGGAGGAGGCAGCGTCTTCGTCTTCGTCGTGCGGATTCAAGAATCGTTGCGTCGATGGAGCTCCGACGCAGCTCCGGGCGCTGATCCACATGCAGGATGCGGCGGCGATGATGATGATGAGCGGCCATGACCCGATTCAGATCCTTGCTTCTGGCCATGGCCATGGCCCGATGGGGCGTTTCCCTGCACCGGGGCACGGGCACAGCCATTGCCATAGCCATAGCCATAGCCATAGCCATAGCCATAGCTCCGCGAGGTGCAGGTCGGAGCGCGCGGTGGGGACGAGCCATAGCCATAGCTCTCCATCGCTCGCAGGTCACTACGATCTTCTCCTTCAGCACCCCCCCTCCGCGGATGCTCTGCTCAGCCTCTCCGCTCCTCACAGTGGCTCCATGGCCGCCTTCTCTGCGCATTCTGGGATTCTCTGCCATCGCTGCGGGGAAGAGCTCGGGTCTCGGGCCGCCTACGAAGAGCACACCTTAACCTACCACTCAGGTACATGCTTGGTTCGACCAGATCCCTACGTCTGGTGATTCAAACCCAGGGTTTCCTGTGCGCAGCAGAAACGTGTTGCTGCGTTTGTTCTGCCGTTGAAGTAGGTAGAGGAGTTTCCACAATCTGTTTGCTGCAAAACGAGGGTTTCAGCAATCTGTTTGTTGCAAAACTAGGGTTTCAGCAATCTGTTTGTTGCAAAACTAGGGTTTCCACAATCTGTTTGTTGCAAAACTAGGGTTTCAGCAATCTGTTTGTTGCAAAACTAGGGTTTCAGCAATCTGTTTGCTGCTGCAGAGCTAGGGTTTTCCGACCGACAATCTGTTTGTTGCAAAACTAGGGTTTCAGCAATCTGTTTTGCTGCTGCAGAGCTAGGGTTTTCCGACCGAAAATCTGTTTGCTGCTGCAGAGCTAGGGTTTTGCAAGCAGTCCGATACAAAACTTGTGTCTGCTTCAGAATTAGGGTTTTTCCAAATAGTCTGTAACAGGAGGACTAGCTATGCATAGCCTTACCCGTTTGGCCTGCTACAGAACTAGGGTTTGCTACTCTTCATGCTCCGCAATGAAGAAGAGGAACTCTCGGCGATTCTGATGGATGGCTCTTTGCTTCTTCCCATGCCTCGAATCGGATTCTTTGCAGTGACAGAGCTGAAGGAGGGAGATTCAGCCAGGAGCATCGTGGAGATAATCTTCCAGTCGAGCTGGGCCTCGAGCAAAGGAGGAGGAGGGCCAAGCAGCATGGCGCCGATGCCGTGCAAGCTGGAGCGGATCTTCAAGGTCCACCATAGCTCGCAGACGGTTGCAGAGTTCGAGAAGCACCGGGAGATGGTGAAGAAGAAGAGCAGCATCAGCCTGTTAGCATCATCGGGCGCAGCGGGAGGATCGAGCAAGGTTTCGAAGAGGAATTCGAGGTGCATGGTGGATGGGAATGAGCTCCTCAGATTCTATGGCACAACCATAGCTTGCAGCATGGGCACCAAATCTTACTCGTCTTCATCGTCGTGGTTTCTTCCTTCATCATCGTCATCATCGTCAAGCAGACCTTGTTCTCCAAGGCCTCCGCCATCTCTGTGCTCTGCATCGGCATCGGCATCGGCATCGTCGTCATCATCATCGGGATTCTCGGCATCCTCGGCTCTCTGCACCATTCCTTCGTGCGGAGCTTGCCATGTGTTGAGGCATGGCTTTCCTCAGCTCGGCGGAATCAGCACAACCTCGGGCAGCGGCAAAGCCCATCGCTCCATCATCTCGTCTTCCTCCTCGAGAGATGCTTCATCTTCCTCGTGCTCCTCCTCGTCCTTCTCGTGCGACGAAGCCGAAGCGGGGCTGAAGAATGCCATGCTCATCTGCCGAGTCATTGCAGGCCGAGTCAAGGCTTCGAGCTGCGATGATCGCGATGCAAACCCTTCTTCTTCTTCTTCTTCTTCGCTCGATGATTCCTCGCCAGGTGGATCTTACGACTCCTTCTCGCCTGCAGAAGCTAGCGAGTTCAACAACGTGGATGAGCTCGTCGTGTTCAACAACAAAGCCGTTCTGCCGTGCTTCCTCGTCGTCTACGATACCTGCTGATCGCGATCGGCGATGGGAGCTTGTGAAATCAGTCCTCTCCATTTGTAATGTTGGGCGAAACATCGGTGTCTCAAGCATCCACACCTGATTGAAATGAAATCTCAGCGGAAACGAATTCTTTTTACATCTCTCTGGTTGCAATTGTGAGCAAAATCGGAGATGGGTCTTCTTCCCCAGACCTGAAACCCTCCCTAAAAACCCTCTAGACCTTGATGATGATGATGATGATATGATGATGCCCATCATAAGGGAAAAAACCAAATGGGCTTCAGACACACCATTTTCTCTTATGACGGACATCATTCATCCGCCCATCATCTTGACCTCTCATGATGCCCCCCCCCCATTCACAAAATCTCTGTCTGCTTTCTCAGTCGTGTCTTATTTCTCATTGTTTTGTTTTTTTTTGTTTTTTTGGTGCTGCTTCCTCATATGAGCCCATCATGCAAGATGATCATGGATGATGATCTATGAGGTCTGTAACGACCATTTATGTATACTTGGCTTTGTTTCGTTTATGCTCTCCCCTTTTTTTGAGTCAAGCCTGTAAAACGGCCCACTAAAGTGCTTCAGCTCTCCTATTTTGAGCTGTCAAGTTCTTTATGGGTTATCATTGAAAGCTATGATTAAAAAAATTTGGAAACTGCTGGCCCGTTTGATGAATCAAAATGAGAGTCAATGCTTATGAATCCTGTGATGATGATTTGAATGAGAGTCTTTCTTGGGTGTATCAGAAAATCTAGTTTTTGTGTCTCTGCCACTCTCATTGAACACAGATTGGCTGATAATTCATGCAAATATTGAGGATGTGTGATCATTCATTCCCAAGAACCATTCTTCTCGACAGCACTTTTCATGCTGGGATTTACAAACTCCCAAGAGCGCTATCATTCTTGATAACACCTTTTTTTTTTCATGTTGGGGTTTTTGAAAACACTTCTTGCCTTGAAACCCTAACCAAACCCTAACGCTGGAACCACGGCCGATGCAAATTTTCGGACGTCTGAAAACTTTGAAATTGAACTCCTCAGGAATCTCGAGACACAGCATATATTAACCAGTACGAGAATATGATGATCATATACCTCAACAGTCTCCAAATCCTTTGACCTCAAATAAAATGAAAGAATAGCCGGGTAGTGATTTGAGGAGAGCCTAGAATTAACCAGTTTTTCGAATATATATATATCCATGTGTCATGGAAATAAATAAGGTGGCACTCGTAGCATATGTTTCGATCGGATCACAAACAATTAATAGTTTTTGACTCGTATTCTAGACAAATCTTGGGTTTCTGATATAGGGATCATGGTAACAAAAAAGACTCTACTTTCACAGCTGTTCGTGAGGAGGAACAACAGGAGGATATACATGCCAAAGAGGAAGTAGAACTCTTACAAAACCGTCCGTGTTGACATCTTAGGGAATCATCGAGCCATTATCGTTCTTGCTCATCTGATCCCTTTCCAAAACTATAATACACTAGTGATTGCTCGCATTTCTTGCATATGGCTTAAGAATTCCGTGTTCATGCACTGGAGCTTGAAGTCGAGTTCATCTATGAACTTGTGTGCTTTATCTCGCTCTATGTATGCCGGTCTTCTGATGGGAATGCTTCTCGGATGTCTTAACCTCCCAGCTTGTAAGGATTGATGTGTCTTCTCCGATTCATCTACGCATCTATTTATGTGCTTTGTTTCATAAAGACTGTCCCTGGTCATAATGCCACTTGAATCATCTTCGGATTGATCAGATGACTGTTCTTCGCATGAACGTGACTGGGAGATTAACCTCTCCAGCGTAGCTTCTTGTTGGGATAGCTGAAACTCGGCCAATGACAACTTCAACTTCAAAATTTCATTCTTGTTTCTCAGACTTTCATTCTCTAACCGAAGATTGTTCCTGCAAAACCTTCCTGATAGCCCTGTATCTGTAGCTACTGAATCATTCCCATATCTGCAGTGGCTGTCTGCCTTCGTGTCAAAATTCTTCCACTTCACAGATTTCAAATGATTAGTCACCTGCCAAAAACAATCCAAAACATCCACAACATATTCCCAACGAATGACGTGATCGATCCAAAAAGACGTTTTACCTTATTTTCATTTAAGGTAGGAGCCTGAGAAATCGCAGTTCTTTGTTTGGCTGCTTCTTTACACATCTCCCTAACTGCAGATACAACCTCATACTTTTCTATCTCTGCATCTTTATCCTTCGACAGAGCTTGTATGCAGTCTTTAAGCTCATCTATTTGTTTGACTTTATCATCAAGGGCTTTAATCTTCTGCTGTGCACAAGATAGCTTTTCACTCATTATATCCATTCTATTTGGAAACCCTACCTGCAGGTGAATCAGATTTCCATCAGATTTTGTTGCAACAAGATTCAGGTTAGCTTCAGTGCGCCAACAGATGTTACCATTGCTAATTCTTCACAAAGGTAAAACATCGCAAGCAAAAGCAATAAGATGTAAGCCAAAATACTTACTTTCTCCCCATCCACATGATGGTTCATCGACTTGCAAGGAAGAACTTGACGGCAGGGATCTTGGCAGATCTCCCTCAGTTTTGTAACTGCTTTCTCCAAAGTGAAAAGTTCATCTGTACATGTTATTTCAAGTCATGATCGGCATCCAATCCCAAGTACATGGAGAATAGTTGATTTAATGCATTTGACCTTCGATTTCCTCATTGCCATGGCGGGATGAGACATTGCCCCGCATATCATGCAATTTAACTTTGTTCCGAAGGTTCTCAAGAGATAGTTGGATGGATGAGAAGCAAGCACCGATAGTTTCTTGCACCTCCATTGTGACCTTGGAGGAGTACTCTACTGATAGAACAGGTCTGCATGAAAGTAATTCGTCCAAAAAGGAAAGGAAAAAAAAGATATAGTTAAGGATCACCATTGTAAGAAAATACAGAATCTGGTGGTATATGGAGCTCGAGAACACACCTATCTGTATCAGGAAATGTGGACCGCTCATTTGCTTTACTGCATCTTCCGGATACTATTTCTTCTTGCAAGGCTTCCACAGGTACTACACGAACCGAATGCCTTCTCCGGAGAGAAGACAGTGCATCGAGATTGTCCTTTGGACTATTTTGAAATCCAGGAACATTCTCCGCAGAAATTCCACTGAAAAGCCTACTTTTGATCAGCTCTACCTTTGAATGAAGCTTATCGCCAGGGTATCTTGAGATATTTATTGTGTTAACCTACATATAGAGAAGTTCCAGTTATATTTTTCTTCAGAACTGATTCGGTATAAAGCTACTCTGTGACAGTTGCGCACCTTGTCAACAAATTTATCTGAGATGTCATTTCTTTCCTCTTCAAACTCCGAAGGCCTTAGCCTTCTTGAACTGCCTATTGGTCCTTGTATTAAATGAACCTCACTATCAAACTCTTCTTTGAGACTTTCTATTTCAAGATCGTTATCGCCTTCCTGATTTCTTGCAACGGGAGGACATTTGGGAGTTAAGGTTTTTCGGTTCGTGTTTCCAGGTTTTCCATCAGGCTTTCGGGCCACAGCTTCGCCAATACTCAAAGTGTGGCTGCCTTCGATCATTGGGGTCGTTGGAATCGACTTCCTGAGCTCGGGTGCTATTTCCATCAACACTCTGAGACTGAATTAGAAAAAGTTTACCCCTGAAATTATCAAATAAAACACAGGTTCATACCGTCCATCATTTCCAAATGTGTAGTTTTTGGTTTTGACGCAAAAGTCATCTCATCCGAAAAAGGAAAAAAAAAAACACGAAGCACACGATTGTGCACATGAATGCTGGCATGTCCGTCATCACTTTCTCCCAAACAGCAGAGAGAGAAAGCATTCCATTCTCAAGCTTGCATTTTTCTAGACAGCTTTGCAAATTAACGATGTGGAAAAGATATCAACCATCCAAATCAGCACATTAACGTGCAAGTGCAAGCTTTCTAAATGTTTCCGAGCACAGCAAGACATCAGGTTACGAATGGCAGCACTGTCAATGCGTTCAGGTTGCATACAAGTAGGGGGCTCATAGGTTTAGGGCAAAACAACAAAAAGGATGAAATCAAGCGGGCTACGATAGGAAAAGAGGGTAGATCGAAGACCACACAAAGCACGACTACACACACAGTTTGCTTTAAACCACAACCAACAAACATCAATATGAGATCCGATGATGCTGAGGGGGAAAAACAACCTGGTCAAACAGGGAGCGATGATGTATGTACCTTGATACGGATGAGGGTACCGATGCGAAGAGAGAGGACGGAAGCGCAAAATCAGCAGAAACAAGCGATGGGCGGGGGTGCGGGAATCAAAGAGCACCGAAGCAATCGATGCAAAGGGCTTGTTGTCGGATGATGGATCGATCGCAGGGAGGAAAGAGGATCCATTTCAGATCGTTTGCCCCAGGAGGGAGGGGAAGGAGGAAGCGATCGAAGGATGCCTCCACCACGCGGAGGATGCCATATCCTGAGCTTCTCGCGACTCCCGACGCGGATCGAGTGGGGAAGAGGAAGCAATCGACAGAGTTCATATACAAATACTGTTACAAAACACACACACTATTTCTTCCGGTTCGGTTTGAAAGGACGACCGCATATAAAAACATTTGCAACACACAAAAAAACTCAACAAAAATCTCTCCAAACAAACTCTTTGTATTGCATAATTTCTTTCTTCCAGAAAAGATTCAAACCATGCAAAATCTGCTCATTTATGCAAAGAAAACGCCGATATCCGAACGGGTTCTATGATTCGCAAGAGAAATCGTCTCAATTATGTGAACGGGTTTGGTTTGATGAAGCAAGAGAAATCCATCCTGATATTACGCTTGTGCGACAGGAGGTGGAAATGATTTGTACGCTGTTGTTTTTCCGCCGAGTTTGAGAGATCCGTGTTGTATCGGTATTAGAAAGACATTTGGAAGGCTATCTCGTCAGGGAAGATTGATTCGTTCTGGCATATGAGCACCTTCGACGATGCTTCTTTCTCGATTTAAAATGATTCCATATCGGCTTCTGAAGAACAAGCCTTCATCAGTACAGATGAGAGACAAATGGGGAATGCGAGATTACATGAATTTGAAGAAATCATGCGTCGTGTGCCGAGGAGACTTCCATCGCAGATTTATGATTTCTTTGAAGCAATCATAAAACATCAAAGTTTCTGAATTTGAAAGATTAAAAGACGCTAAAAGTCAACCTCCGCACTATATTCGTCCACCACCAGTGGGCTCAATTGATTCCTCTTTTCTTTGTCAATGGGAATCACAAAAGACATAAACTCTCTGTTACCTGATATTTTAAAGTTTGCTGAAATCGATCGCATCTCTTCTAGAAGAAGATCGATCGAGCGTTAGTATATGATATAGTAACCTTGACCAACAGCACAACAGTTTATACAAAGATAGATTGGCCCATACAAAGTTTGAAAAAACCTAGATTAGAAGTCTTATTGTTATTCCATGTTTCAAGTATCTAGAGTCTTCAGATTTTGAGCAACATCACTATAGTTTCCAACCTTTTTATTTCCTAGCGATTTCTATTGTTTTGGTCAAACCTAAACGATTTTCGTTAATTTCTTCCAAACATATCTGCAAATCTATGGACATAATGTGA
>JBBBWG010029977.1:39381-50786 GCA_037176905.1 Azolla pinnata
ATCCCCGTCCGATGTTAAAAGTTACAGTAGAAAAATCCGTCGTCAAACGCCTGCTGGCTTTCGCCTGCTGGCTTTCGATGCCGCCGTGATGCGATGCACTCGATCTCGCTTGGATGGTGGTGGGTATCGCCAGAAACGCAGCGATCAGATTAGCGCAGCAGATCGGCTTTAGGGGGGGTGGGGTTTCTTTTTCAGACCCTTGATTCGATTCTCTTGCGATGTTTTGCAAACGGTTTTCTGCTTTTTACATGGAGGAGGAGGCAGCCAGAAAGAGTGCTGCAAGATCCTTCTTCTTCTTCTTCTTTTTCAATCCAATCGATCGATCGGTGTCATGGAAAACCCCATTGGACCACTGTGTTTGACAGTTGCTTGATGCCTCCTCCTCATCATCGTCGATTCGTTCTTGACTCCCATGCTTCTTCCGTGCCCCAAGGCCGCGAACAGAAACAGAAAACCTTGCCACCCCATCCATGAGACATGGCTCCCCACTATAAATTATTGCATCGGCCACGTGTCATTAACAGCACAGCATGCATGCATGCATGCATGCATCTGAGGGCCAGTTCGGTATCGTACATGGCTTCTTCGTTGTCGTCTGTCTGTCATGCATGCCATGTGAGACATGATTCTTCAAACCACCACCATCTACCCCTCCATTTATATATATATCTGTATATCTATATATAGATAGATAGATGTCTCCTGCTTTGGCTCATCACAAACTAAACACTCTTCATTATACCATCCACAGCACACATGCATTTCGCGCTCCCTAATCGACGAATACGTTTTGCATGCTGCATACTAGGCTTCCAGTGGGCACTCCAATAGTGCACAACATTGAATCCATGTACTAAAAAAAGGAGTGAACAGTTGAACCTGCATCTCCGCGTATCTTCGATCACATCATCTCGCTTGACATCGCACAACAGAAGAACTTTAGGCTCCTGATTCTATCGATCTCAACTGGTTGCTTTACGTCCACTTCTGCCCACATCGCCCGCCATCCATCTTGTATCATAAATCCTCGCACCATCTCTTTCCCTTCCATCATTGGTTCCACTCTTCTTAAAGTAGCGCATGACCGTGATTCGATCTCCTTTCAGTAATGTTTGATCTTCTTTGGTACTTGAAATTTCCGCCTTTTCCGTTGTTTATTTGTCTACGACTGATGCTCGGTGCAATAACCTAGATCCACTTGCGATCTTGCATACCTTTTCTTTTTCTGACAAATCAAATCGAAGAAAACCATCAATCGTATAGAACGAGAACATACAAGTGAAAAAGCACCATAAACCTTTGTCATCCCAAGCTAACCCTAAACCCTATAGATTAGGGTTGAGGGATTATAAACATAATGTAAACTAAATTTTTCTCTGAATTAGGCCTTATACTAATCAAATATGTATTATTGATATAATGCAAAATTAAAACCATACTTCTTAATTAGACGTTATATATATATATATAAACGTTTATGTACAGAGAAAGAAGTAATATGCTCAATGCCATTTATTTATTAGTGTAATATAGGTGAACTTAGTACATAATTAGGGTTTGGGTTAGAAGAGATCACAATATTACAAAATATACCGTTGCTTGCCTCTTCTTGTTGAACCTAGAAAAACCTTTTGAAGATTTTCCCTGCAAGGTTCTGCTTTAGATGGTTTCAACCATTGCCATCTTTAGATGATTTCAGATGAATGTGTCAAGAAGCATAACTCTCGTATTACACAGTGCCATGCTTACAGAGTCTAAATGCTTGCAAACGATTGCTTCAGCTAGTACTTCAAAGAGTTGGTAACTTGTGATTAGATGAGGGGACTCGTAATATACTCTCACCATGGTCTTCGGCCCTTCAAGCAATAAGATTTCTTTTTAACCTAAGCAAGCTCAATACAGCGATCAGCTTGCAAAGTAAGATAAGAGAATCGGGTTTTATGAAATTGAGTGGCTATGGTTTAAACCATGCATGTATTTGGAAGTTTATACTCATCATAGATCATACAAGCAATCCTCTTTCCTAGAATTTGAATCCACATAAATGCATCGCCGATCTAGGACCCATTGCTTGCCATGCCTTGTTAACTCAACAATTCCATACATTCGACAATAACTAAATAAACCGACTTAACTTCCACCCTCACAAAGTTACTTGCTCTAATACAATAGTGGCCAACATTTGGTTATAAACAGTAATATCTGACCAATATGCACCACCTCTGAATACAACAGCTCTTCACGACAAGCCACAGCAACAGACAAAAAGCTGATAGCTCATCTTTTAAAACCACCGAGCTTCACATAGATGAGAGTAATGCTGACAAATACATCCGGAACAAACCCATTACTAGGTTTGTGGGGTCAGACGCATCAATCGCGATCCATTTTCAGTGACACATAAAAAGTTGTCACTCGTGGCAGTCTGAGCTCAATAATAATCACACTGCAGATCCTGAATATATTTTAACGTATTATGCATCGCTTACAATCAGCACATGTCTCATGGCATCCCGGATCTTAAGAACCGCATCCCACATACCTGCTAGCGCGTACATGTTTGATAGCACTACATATGCTTGGGAACAACTAGGCCAAGATGTAATAACGCATTGAAATGCATATCTTCCCGTGTCGATATCCCCATGAATTCGACAAGCATCCAACAAGGCCATCCACACCACATCGTCACAAAGAGGGTGTGATTTCATGATTAGACAGTTTGCTTCTTGTATGAGGCCAGATCGGCCCAACAGGTCAACCATACATGCAACATGCTCTGAGGTTGGTGTCACACCATGAAGCAGATCCATAGCGATGAAAGCACCGATCCCTGCTTGCACCATCCCCACACGAGTGCATACCGAGAGAATTGCAACGAACGTTATACAATCTGGTTTCACGCCTTGAGCTGTCATTTTTTCCCATAAATCGAACGCTTCTTCGCACATACCTTGCAAAGAATACCCAGATATCATGGCCGTCCAGGCAACCACTTCTCTTTCCAGCATACCGTCAAACACTTTTCTTGCATCATCAATCGACCCACACTTTGCATACATGTCAACAAGAGAACATCCAACAGACGAGGTAGCCAATATTGATTCACGATGATCAAAGTTCACCACAAGACTATGCATCTGCATACCCCACTCTAAGATGGCCATAGTAGCACAGGCCTTAAGAATAGTACTAAATGTAACATAGTTTGCCTCAACTTGCTTTTGTAACATCACCTCCAAGAGAGGAAGTACGTCCTCTACAAGTTCTTGTTGGACAAGTGCCATTATCAAGATATTCCACGAGACAACATCACAAACTTGCAATCTCGCAAACACTCTATATACATCCTCAATGCTCCCACGTTTCACATACATTTCAAAAAGTGCATTGCTTACAGAGAGGTCAGAAAGAAACCCCATCTCCATGGCGCAAACGTGAAAAGATCTTTCAAAGCTACATGTCAGACTCGGACACATCTTGAGAATGCTGAGGGCAGTCACTTCATCCGGCAACTCCCCTTCCGTGATCATTTGATGAAACAGAAATAGCGCATTATCAAATTGCCCATGTTGAACACACCCTGCGACCATAACGTTCCATCCAACATTATTTTTGTAAAGCCCCATCCCATCAAAGACTTTCCACGCATCATCATAGCTACCACACTTTATATACATCTCCATGAGAATGCTAGATGTAATGGCATCTAAATTGGTTCCACTTTCAACCAGTAGTAAATGTCCAAATCGCCCGTTTTCCAAACAGGGAAACAAGGTGCATGCTTTCAACAATGTAGAGAATGTAACCTCGTCAGGCTCAAACCCCTTCTCTCTCATCAATCTTATCAGAGAATAAGCCTCTGAAAGAAGCCCTTCTTTTGCGAATGCTGAAACCATCACATTCCATGTGGTTACATCCTTAACGGGCATCATTTGGAATAGAAAAGAAACGTTTTCTATGCATCCGCATTTAGCATACACATCAAGAAGTGTATTTAACACATGCACATTTACATGACTCACTAAAGTTCCGCAAGCCTGTATATGGATTTGTTTTCCGATCATCAATGAAGCACACCCAATACATGCTCTTAACACTGACATGAAGCTAACGTCATTAGGCATCATGTTTTCATGTTGAATTCGGCAGAAATATCTGAGGCATTCTTCATGCATCCCGTGGGAAAGACATCCTGTCATCATAGCATTCCATGTGACAATATCCTTCTTAACAGCTCTCTCAAACACACATTGTGAATCCTCAATGCTATAGCATTTTGCATACATATCAACAAGAGTGTTAGTCACAAAGATATCAACTTCAAGGCTGGACTTTACCACATCTGCATGAACATGTTTGCCTCCACGTATGCAACGCAAAGAGATGGTTGCTTTGAGGGCGGAGAGAAAGGCATATTTGTCCAAAACCAAACCTGATCGTTGGTAAAGATCCTCATATAAATTTAGAGCTTCTTCCATGGGTCCATGCCCAGCATGCATTGAGATTATAGCTGTCCAAGAGAAGAGATTGTGTTCTTTCATGCCATCAAATACATACCGGGCTTCGGAAACACTACCACATTTAGCATAAATGTGTAGCAGCGAATTTTCAAGGTATAGATTATTTGGTTCATCAGAACTGATGTCCTGGATAATATAGGCATGGACTTGCATGCCTTTATATAAATCCTTCGATTTGATACAATCTTGCAAGAGGTTCTTAAACAATTCTTTATGAGCTTTACCTATACCAGCATGGGTTTTAATCATTGATGAGGTTTGAAATGATTTGGCTTAATAAGCTGATCATAACAACTAGATCTTGACAAGATTTAGAGAGGGTATACACGATGTCACAGCGAACGACGGGAAATCAAAGTACTAAAGTGACAGATACAAAGAACCAGTAAAATAGCATGACTTGAAAAGCTTCCAAAAACACCGAAGCTCCACAGGCATTCCCAGATCTCATAAAGCAGAGCTACATATCAAACAATTCAGCTTAAAGCTACGGCTACGCGAATTT
This sequence comes from Azolla pinnata, assembly GCA_037176905.1. Lineage (NCBI taxonomy): Eukaryota > Viridiplantae > Streptophyta > Polypodiopsida > Salviniales > Salviniaceae > Azolla > Azolla pinnata. The sequence goes on from JBBBWG010029977.1 coordinate 44,410, forward strand.
GCAAAGATTGTGGCCACGGATCAGAATCCAGATAACAGAAACTGGAAGTCAGTCTGACAATGCAGAATTACATATCGAACAATGTATCCTAAAGCTATGGGTATGCGAATTCCCAAAGATCGTGGCCATCGATTAGAAGCCAGATAACAGAAACTGGAAATCAGTCTGACAATGCAGAACTACAAATCAAACAATGTAGCCTAAAGCTGCGGCTAAGCGAATTTGAAAAAAGATTGCGGCCATGGATCAGAAACCAGATAACAGAAAGTGGAAATCAGTCTGACAATGCAGAACTACATATGGAACATTCTGGCCTAAAGCTACAGCTACGCGAATTCACAAAGATCGTGGCCACGTATCAGAAACCAGGTAACAGAAACTGGACATCAAACACCAGAAACCAGAAGGATGAAGGATGCAAGGCATGGAGAAGAAGAAGAAGAAGAAGAAGAAGACATACCACTATCCATCCCATCCTTTCGGATCTCCGTCTGACGAAAAATCCGTTGAGAAACGCCATTGACTTGATTATGCATGCATTGCATGCAATGCAATCCAATCGATCTCACCTGGATGCGGTGGTAAGGCCAGAAAGGCTGAGCAGATTGGAGCGGATCGATCGACTTCAAGGGGGTTCTTTACCAGACTCTCGATTCGATTCTCAGGCGATGTTCCGCAAGGGTTTTTTTGTGCTCTACATGGAGGAGGAGCCGGCCACAAAGAGCGCACCCTAACGACGACGCGTCCGCTGCATTGCAAGATCCTTCTCCTTCTTTCCTTCTTTCTCAATCAAAATCGATCGACAGCACGGAGAGGATAAGGCTGTCGGCGCTGAGTCGTACCCGCGGCTCCTGCTTCAGCCGGCGGAGGTGAAGAAGAAGAAGAAGATGGGCGAGCTCGAGCTCGAGCTCGAGCTTCGATCCTCCTCCATCCTCTTCATCTCTGTTTCAATGTCTTGGGCTTTTGTTACCTGCCCAAGATGCACTATTTGCACCTCCAACTGCTTCGAAACAACTCGATGCGGATCATCGCCGCGCGCCTGATCCAGATTCTGTGGATTAGATCTAAATCTCGAAATATTCAGTGGATTAGATCTAAATCTCGAAATATTCAGTGGATTAGATCTAAATCTCGAAATTCGGTGCGAGAAACATGAAAGAGAACGTTAAGTTTGTGGCAGACATTAGATATGAACAGACAAGAGCGACTGATTTCAGAGCTCAGACACTTGAATTGACGCCATCACAACAACCTATCATATGGCACAAAATAGTTTGAATTTTGAAAACTCAAGGCAAGAGATATGGCGGAAAAAGTGAAGCTGTGTTAAAAATGAGGAAGGGATTGAGAAGGGCAACTACCTTAATCAAAAAGCTCGTAGCTCCCTCGTGTGATATTGGATTTTAGAGTTCAAACACCTGAATTAAAGCCATCGCAACAAGCTATCATATGACACAAAATAGTTTGAATTTTGAAAATCTCAAGGCCGGAAACATGGCCGAAAAAGTAAAGCTAAGTCAAATATGAGGAAAGGACAAAGAAGGGCGACTACCTTCATAAAAAAGCTCAGAGTTCCCTCGTGTGATATTAGATTTTAGAGTTCAAACACTTGAATCAAAGCCGTCGCAGTAAACAATTATATGACACGAAAAAGTTTGAATTTTGAACTCAAGGCGAGAAACACAACCGAAAAAGTAAAGTTGTGTCAAAAATGAGGAAGGGATAGATAAGGGCGACTACCATCAAAAAGCTCATAGCTCCCTTGTGTGATATCGGATTTCACAGTGTTTTAACTTGCATCGAAGCCATTGCAGTAAACATCATATGGCCAAAAAAACTTTGAATTTTGCAACTCAGGGCGAATGACACAGCTGAAAATGTAAAGTTATGTAAAAAATCAGGAAGGGACAAACAAGGGCGGCTGCCTTCATAAAAAAGCTCATAGCTCCCTCGTGTGATATTGGATTAGAGATTTCAAACACTTGAATCAACGCCATTGCAGCAAGCTATCATATTGCACAAAAAAGTTTGAATTTTGAAACATAGGGCGAGAGACACGACCGAAAATGTAAAGCTGTGTCAGAAATCAAGAAGGGACTGACAAGGGCGATTCCCTTCATCAAAAAACTCATAGCTCCCTCGTGTAATATTGAATTTCAGAGTATTTTATACTTGAATCGAAGCCATCGTATTAAGCTATCACATGGCACAAAAAAGTTTGAATTTTTAAAGTCCGGGCGAGAGACATGATTGAAAAAGTAAAGCTGTGTTAGAAATCAGGAAGGGACAGACAAGGACGATTAGCTTCATCAAAAAGCTCATAGCTCCCTCGTGTGATATCGGATTTCAGAGTTCAAAAACTTAAATCGAAGCCATCGGAGGAAACTATCATGTGACAAAAAAATTTGAAATTTGAAACGCAGAGCGAGAGACACGGCCGAAAAAGTAAAGTTGTGTCAGAAATCAAGAAGGGACAGACACAGGCAACTACCTTCATCAGAAAGCTCATAGCTCCCTTGTGTCATATCAGATTTCAGAGTTCAATATTGAATCAAAGAAATTGTAGTAAGCTATCATATGGCATAAAAAAGTTTGAAATTTTAGACTTAGGGCGAGAGACACGACCGAAAAAGTAAAGCTGTGTCAGAAATTAGGAAGGGCAGACACAGGCAACTGCCTTCATAAAAAAGCTCATAGCTCCCTCGTGTGATATCGGATTTCAGAGTTCAAACACTTGAATTGAATCACAATAAGCTATCATATGGCACAAAAAAGTTTGAAATTTGCAATTCAAGGCGGCCCAAAAAGTAAATCTCTATCAGAAATTAGGAATGGACAGACTAGGGCGACTACCTTCATAAAAAACCTCATAGCTCCCTCGTGTGATATCGGATTTCAGAGTTCTTTTATACTTGAATCAAAGCCATCGCAATAAGATATTATATTGCACAAAAAGGATTGAATTTTGAAACTCAGGGCGAGAGACACGACCGAAAAAGTAAAGTTGTGTCAAAACACAAGAAGTGATAGTCAGGTGCGACTGCCTTCATTAAAAAGCTTATAGCTCCCTCGTGTGATATTGGATTTTAGATTATTTTATACTTAAATCGAAACCATCGAAGTAAGATATTATAGGGCACAAAAAAGTTTGAATTTTGAAACTCAGGGCGAGAGACACGACAAAAAATTAAAGCTATGTCAGAAAACAGGAAGGGACAGACAAGGGCGACTACCTTCATCAAAAAGCTCATAGCTCCCTCATGTGATATCGGATTTCAGAGTGTTTTATGCTTATCTCAAAGCTATCACCATAAGCTATCATATGGCACAAAAAGGATTGAATTTTGAAACTCAAGGCGAGAGACACGGCCGAAAAAGTAAAGCTGTGTCAGAAAATAGGAAGGGATAGACATGGGCGACTACCTTCATCAAAAAGCTCCTAGCTCCCTCATGTGATATCAGATTTCAGAGTATTTTACACTTGAATCGAAGTCATTGTAGCTATCATATGGCACAAAAAGGATTGAAATTTGAAACTCAAGGTGAGAGACACAGCCGAAAAAGTAAAGCTGTGTCAGAAAACAGGAGGGGATAGACGGGGGCGACTATCTTCATCAAAAAGCTCATAACTCCCTTGTCTGATATCAGATTTTAGAGTATTTTACACTTGAATCAAAGCCAACGTAGTAAGATATCATATGGCACAAAAAAGTTTGAAGTTTGAAACTCAGGGCGAGAGACATGGCCGAAAAAGTAAAGTTGTGTCCGAAATCAAGAAGGGACAGATAAGGGCGACTACCTTCATCAAAAAGCTCATAGCTCCCTAGTGTGATATTGGATTTTAGAGTTCAACACTTGAATCGAAGCGATTTCAGTAAGCTATCACATGGCACAAAAAAGTTTGAAATTTGAAACTCATGGTGAGAGAAATGGCTGAAAAAGTAGGGCTCTATCAGAATTGAGGAAGGGAACGACCAGGGCGACTACCTTCACCAAAAATCTCATAGCTCCCTCATGTGATATCAGATTTCAGAGCTCAAGTACTTGAATCAAAGCCCTGGCAGTAAGCTATCATTTGACACAAAAAAGTTTGAATTTTGAAACTCATGGCTAGAGAAACGGCTGAAAAAGTAAAGATGTCTCAGAAATGAGGAAGGGACCAACCAGGGTGACTGCCTTCACTAAAAAACTCATAGCTTACTTGTGTGATATCGGATTTAGAAGCTCAAACACATGGATGAAAGCTCTCATAGCAAGATATCATATGACACAAAAAAATTGAAATTTGAAACTCCGAGCGAGAGAAACGGCTGAAAAAGTAGGGCTTTGCCAAAAATCAGGAAGGGACCGACCAGGGCGACTGCCTTCACCAAAAAGCTCATAGCTCCCTCCTATGATATCGGATTTCAGAGCTCAAACACTTTGATCAAAGCCCTCAGAATAAGTTATCATATGCCACAAAAAAGTTTGAATTCAGAAAACTCAAGACAAGAGAAACAACTGAAGAACTAGGGCTCTGCCGGAAATGAGGAAGTGACCGACTAGGGCGACTGCTTACACTTCGATCCCCTAGTCGGTCCCTTCCTCAGATCTGACACATCTTCACTTTTTCAGCTGTTTCAACTTTTTTGTGCCTTTGCATGGCTTGCTCTTTTGCTCTTCGATTTAAGCCAAAACACTCGGAAATCCGATATCGCACCTGGTCCTGGTGAAGGGCGTAATCTGCTCTGGTCCTAGTCGATCCCTTCCTGCATAGCTTGCTCTCTTGCACTTCGATTCAAGCCAAAAAACTCGGAAATTCGATATCACACCAAGGAGCTATGAACTTTTTCTGGTAAAGGCGGGTCCTGGTCGGTCCCTTCCTCAGTTCTGACACAACTTCACTTTGTCAGCCATTTCTCTCGCCTTGAGTTTAATAATCCAATTTTTGTTGTGCCATTGCATATCTTGCTCTTTTGCACTTTGATACAACCAAAAAACTTGGAAATCCGATAACGCACAAGGCAGCTATGAGCTTTTTCTGGTGAAGGGCACAGCGAGCCTGGTCTTGGTCGGTCCCTTCCTCAGTTCTGACACAACTTCACTTTCTCAGCCGTTTCTCTCGCCCTCAGTTTCAAAACCCCCACTTTCTTGTGCCATTGCATAGCTTCCTCTCTTGCGCTTCGATTCAAGCCAAAAAACTCGGAAATCCGATATTGCACGAGGGAGCTATGACCTTTTTCTAGTAAAGTTTGGTCCTGGTCGGTCTCTTCCTCAATTCTGACGCATCTTAGCTTTTTCATCTGTTTCTCACGCCCTGAATTTCAAAATCCAAACTTTCTTGTGCCATTCCATAGCTTGCTCTCTTGCGCTTCGATTCAAGCCAAAAAGCTCGGAAATCCGATATCGCACGACGGAGCTATGAGCTTTTTGTGGTGAAGCCTGGTCCTGGTTGGTCCCTTCCTCAGTTCTGACACATCTTCACATTGTCAGCCGTTTCTCTGGCCTTGAGTTTCAAAATCCAAACTTTCTTGTGCCATTGTATAGCTTGCTCTCTTAAGCTTCGATTCAAGCCAAAAAACTCGGAAATCCGATATCGCATAAGGCAGCTATGAGCTTTTTCTGGTGAAGGGCGTAGCCTGCCTGGTCCCGGTTGGTCCCTTCCTCAGTTCTGACACATCTTCACTTTTTCAGCCGTTTCTCTCGCCCTCAGTTTCAAAATCCCAACTTTCTTGTGCCATTGCATAGATTGCTCTCTTGCGCTTCGATTCAAGCCAAAAAACTCGGAAATCCGATATCGCACGAGGGAGCTATGAGCTTTTTATGCTAAAGCCTGGTCCTGGTCGGTCCCTTCCGCAATTCTGACACATCTTCACTTTTTTATCCGTTTCTCTCGCTCGGAATTTCAAAATCCAAACTTTCTTGTTCCATTGTATATCTTGCTCTCTTGCGCTTTGATTAAAGCACACAAACTCGGAAATCCGATATCGCACGAGGGAGCTATCAACTTTTTCTGGTGAAGGGCGCAGCAAGCCTGCTCCTGGTCGGTCCCTTCCTCAGTTCTGACACATCTTCACTTTTTCAGCCGTTTCTCCCGCCTTCAGTTTCAAAATCCAAACTTTGTTTTGCCATTGCATAGACTGCTCTCTTGCGCTTCGATTCACGCCAAAAAACTCGGAAATCCGATATCGCACGAAGGAGCTATGAGCTTTTTCTGGTGAAGGGCGCAGCCAGCCTGGTCCTAGCGGTCCCTTGCTCAGTTCTGACACATCTTCACTTCTTCAGTAGTTTCTCTCGCTCTGAGTTTCAAAATCCAAACTTTCTTGTGCCATTGCGTAGCTTGCTCTCTTGCGCTTTGATTGAAGTCAAAAAACTCGGAAATCCGATATTGTACGAGG